>NW_025555839.1:0-33687 GCF_020424385.1 Procambarus clarkii
ATGGTGTAGGTGAACAACACAGGTGAAGGGTAAAGTGCCCACAATGGTGTAGGAGAACAACACAGGTGAAGGGTAAAGTGCCCACAATGGTGTAGGTGAACAACACAGGTGAAGGGTAAAGTGCCCACAATGGTGTAGGAGAACAACACAGGTGAAGTGTAAAGTGCCCACAATGGTGTAGGTGAACAACACAGGTGAAGGGTAAGGTGCCCACAATGGTGTAGGTGAACAACACAGGTGAAGGGTAAAGTGCCCACAATGGTGTAGGAGAACAACACAGGTGAAGTGTATAGTGCCCACAATGGTGTAGGGGTAACCTATCCTCTTAAAAATAACGTCGCTTTTCGCTTATATGCGTTACAGCGAAAAGGCCAAAATTTTCATACTTGAAAATGAAAACGACTCGCGAAAGTGACGTACTGTCCCGTTTCCTGTTTTGGGTCCTCTGGTGGGTTAGGCGAGGACACTTTAATTTGACTGTTTTCTTGACGTTTGGAAACACTAGGAAGTTGAGCTGAAAGGCGGACAACACTGGTTAAAGGTACAGTGCCCACACTGGTGAAGGCGGACAACACTGGTTAAAGGTACAGTGCCCACACTGGTGAAGGCGGACAACACTGGTTAAAGGTACAGTGCCCACACTGGTGAAGGTGAACAACACTGGTTATGGGTACAGTGCCCACACTGGTGAAGGTGAACAACACTGGTTAAAGGTACAGTGCCCACACTGGTGAAGGTGAACAACACTGGTTAAAGGTACAGTGCCCACACTGGTGAAGGTGAACAACACTGGTTAAAGGTACAGTGCCCACACAGGTGTAGTGAACAACACTGGACAAAGGTACAGTGCCCACACAGGTGTAGTGAACAACACTGGACAAAGGTACAGTGCCCACACAGGTGTAGTGAACAACACTGGACAAGGGTACAGTGCCCACACAGGTGTAGTGAACAACACTGGACAAAGGTACAGTGCCCACACAGGTGTAGTGAACAACACTGGACAAAGGTACAGTGCCCACACTGGTGTAGTGAACAACACTGGACAAGGGTACAGTGCCCACACAGGTGTAGTGAACAACACTGGACAAAGGTACAGTGCCCACACAGGTGTAGTGAACATCACTGGACAAAGGTACAGTGCCCACACTGGTGTAGTGAACAACACTGGACAAGGGTACAGTGCCCACACTGGTGTAGTGAACAACACTGGACAAGAGTACAGTGCCCACACAGGTGTAGTGAACAACACTGGACAAAGGTACAGTGCCCACACAGGTGTAGTGAACAACACTGGACAAGGGTACATGCGCCCACACTGGTGTAGTGAACAACACTGGACAAGTATCCACGACATTATCAACAAGTCACTACAAGTATCCTGGACATTAGAAAGTGATGTGGTGGAGGCTGACTCCATACACAGCTTCAAGTGAAGATATGATAGAGCCCAGTAAGCTCAGGAACCTGTATACTAGTTGATTGACAGTTGAGAGGCGGGACCAAAGAGCTAGAGCTCAACCCCCGCAAGCACAATTATGTGAGTACACACTCGAGGCTGAATACCATAACCGGTTACTGTACCTGGCCCCTGGCCTAGACCCCAACACACACACACACACACACACACACACACACACACACACACACACACACACACACACACACACACACACACACACACACACACACACACACACACACACACACACCTAAGCAACCTAAATTACTACATAGCCATATAAGAAGGAAGATGGCGGTAAATGACCAAGTGACAAGACTGAGGAAAACAGAAGGGGCATATACAGAAAGCGACAAGGAAATCTGTGAGGTACTGAATGCAAATTTCCATGGAGTGTTCACAACCGAGCCTGAGCAGCTCCCTTTGTTAGAAGCGATTACCCTAGATGAAAGACTATCAGATATAGAGGTGACAGCAGAGGAGGTAATGAAACAGTTGACAACACTGGATGCAAATAAAGCTGTTGGACCAGACAAAGTACCACCGTGGATACTTAAAGAGGCAGCGCAGGCTCTCAGCGTGCCTCTGGCAATGATCTTTAATGAGTCACTTTTGTCGGGAGAATTGCCCAGTTGCTGGAAGGAGGCAAATGTCGTACCGATTTTCAAGAAAGGTGATAGGGAGGAGGCACTTAACTACAGACCCGTATCACTGACAAGCATCCCCTGCAAAATACTTAAAAGAATAATTAGGCTAAGACTTGTTGAGCACCTGGAGAGCATTGGGTTTGTAAACAAGCACCAACATGGGTTCTGGACAGGGAAATCATGCCTAACAAACCTCTTAGAATTCTATGATAAAGTAACAAGGATAAGGCATGACAGAGAAGGCTGGGCAGACTGCATATATCTTGATTGCAAAAAGGCCTTTGATACAGTACCGCACATGAGACTGCTATACAAACTTGAGAGGCAGGCAAGAGTAAGCGGAAAGGCCCTAGTATGGGTGAAGAACTACCTAACAGGAAGGAGCCAGAGAGTAATGGTAAGGGGCGAGAAGTCGGACTGGCGAGCAGTAACAAGTGGAGTACCTCAAGGATCGGTGCTGTGACCAATTCTCATTCTAATTTACGTAAATGATATGTTTACAGGAATGGAATCATACATGTCAATGTTTGCGGATGACGCAAAATTAATGAGAAGAGTTGTGACAGACGAGGATTGTAGGATCCTCCAAGAGGACTTAAACAGGTTGCAGAGATGGTCAGGGAAATGGCTACTGGAGTTTAACACCAGTAAATGTAAGGTTATGGAAATGGGATCAGGTGATAGGAGACCTAGGGACAGTACACAATGAAGGGGAACAGCCTACCTGTAACGATTCGAGAAAGAGACCTGGGAGTGGATGTGACACCTAATCTAACTCCTGAGGCACATATAAATAGGATAAAGACAGCAGCGTACTCTACACTGGCGAAAATTAGAACTTCATTCAGAAACCTAAATGAGGAGGTTTTTAGGGCGCTTTACACTACCTACGTGAGACCCGTCTTAGAGTATGCCGCGCCATCATGGAGCCCCCACCTGAAGAAACACATAAAGAAACTGGAGAAGGTTCAGAGGTTTGCGACGAGGCTTGTCGCAGAGTTACGAGGGATGGGATATGAAGAGCGTCTGAAGGAACTGAACCTTACGACACTAGAGAAAAAAAGGGAGTGAGGAGATATGATAGGGACATATAAAATACTCAGGGGAATTGACAAAGTGGAAATAGATGAAATGTTCACACTTAATAATAACAGAACGAGGGGACATTGGTGGAAACTGGAAACTCAGATGAGTCACAGAGATGTTAGGAAGTTTTCTTTTAGTGTGAGAGTAGTGGAAAAATGGAATGCACTTGGGGAACAGGTTGTGGAAGCAAACTCTATTCATACTTTTAAAACTAAGTATGATAGGGAAACAGGACAGGAGTCATTGCTGTAAACAACCGATAGCTGGAAAGGCGGGATCCAAGAGTCAATGCTCGATCCTACAAGCACAAATAGGTGAGTACACACACACACACACATGGTACATGTGTGTGTGTGTGTACTCACCTAGTTGTGCTGGCGGGGGTTGAGCTCTGGCTCTTTGGTCCCGTCTCTCAACCATCAATCAACAGGTGTACAGGTTCCTGAGCCTATTGGGCTCAATCATATCTACACTTGAAACTGTGTATGGAGTCAGCCTCCACCACATCGCATCCTAATGCATTCCATTTGTCAACCACACTGACACTAAAGAAGTTCTTTCTAATATCTCTGTGGCTCATTTGGGCGCTCAGTTTCCACCTGTGTCCCCTAGTGCGTGTGCCCCTTGTGTTAAACAGCCTGTCTTTATCAACCCTGTCGATTCCCTTGAAAATCTTGAATGTGGTGATCATGTCCCCCCTAACTCTTCTGTCTTCCAACGAAGTGAGGTTTAATTCCCGTAGTCTCTCCTCGTAGCTCATACCTCTCAGCTCGGGTACTAGTCTGGTGGCAAATCTTTGAACCTTTTCCAGTTTAGTCTTATGCTTGACTAGATATGGATTCCATGCTGGAGCTGCATACCCCAGGATTGGTCTGACATATGTGGTATATAATGTTCTGAAAGATTCCTTACACAAGTTTCTAAAAACCGTTCTTATGTTAGCCAACCTGGCATATGCTGCTGATGTTATCCTCTTGATATGAGCTTCAGGGGACAGGTCTGGCGTGATATCAACCCCTAGGTCTTTCTCTCTCTCTGACTCTTGAAGTATTTCATCTCCCAAATGGTACCTTGTATTTGGTCTCCTGCTTCCTACCCCTATCTTCATTACATTGCATTTGCTTGGGTTAAACTCTAACAGCCATTTGTTCGACCATTCCTGCAGCTTGTCCAGGTCTTCTTGGAGCCTCAAGCTGTCCTCCTCTGTCTTAATCCTCCTCATAATTTTGGCGTCGTCAGCAAATATTGAGAGGAATGAGTCTATACCCTCTGGGAGATCATTTACGTATATCAGAAACAGGATAGGTCCAAGTACAGAGCCCTGTGGGACTCCACTGGTGACTTCACGCCAGTGTGAGGTCTCACCCCTCACTGTAACTCTCTGCTTCATATTGCTTAGGTACTCCCTTATCCACTGGAGCGCCCTACCAGTTACTCCTGCCTGTTTCTCCAGCTTATGCATCAACCTTTTATGGGGTACTGTGTCAAAGGCTTTCCGACAGTCCAAAAAAATGCAGTCCACCCACCCTTCTCTTTCTTCCTTAACAAGATTTACCCTCCCTGAACCCATGTTGATGGGTTATCACGAAGTCTCTTCTCTCCAGATGTGTTACTACGTTTTTTCTCACAATCTTCTCCTTCAACTTGCATGGTAAACAAGTTAAGGACACTGGCCTGTAGTTCAGTGCCTCTTGTCTGTCACCCTTTTTGTATATTGGTACTTCATTAGCAGTCTTCCATATTTCTGGTAGGTCTCCGGTTTCCAGTTTCCTACTATACACTATGGAGAGTGGTAAGCAAAGTGCTCCTGCACACTCTTTCAATACCCATGGCGAGATTCCGTCCGGCCCAACAGCTTTTCTCACATCCAGCTCCAATGGGTGCTTCTTGACCTCCTCTCTTGTAATTTCGAACCTATCCAAGGTCACCTGGTTTGCTGCCACCTCTTCTAGCGCCGTGACATCTCGCTGTTCTATTGTATAGACCTCCTGGAGCCTTTTGTTGAGTTCTTCACACCGCTCTTTGTCATTCTCAGTGTACTTGTCCTCGCCCACCCTATGTTTCATCACCCGTTCCTTCACTGTTGTCTTCCTCCTGATGTGACTGTGTAGTAGCTTTGGTTCGGTCTTGGCTTTATTAGCTATATCATTTTCATACCTTTTCTCAGGTGCTCTTCTCACACTGACATACTCGTTCCTGGTTCTCTGGTATCTCTCTCTACTTTCTGGTGTTCTGTTATTACGGAAGTTCCTCCATGCCCTTTTATTCAGCTCCTTTGCTTTCATACATTCCCTATTAAACCACGGATTCTTCCTTTGTTTCTCTGTTTTTTCCTGTCGGGGTGGGACAAACCTGCTTACAGCCTCCTGACATTTTTGGTGACATAGTCCATCATGTCTTGTACGGACTTGGTTCCGAGTTCTGTGTCCCAATGTATATCCCATAGGAATTTATTCATCTCCTCATAGTTTCCCTTTCGGTACGCCAGCCCTTTGGTTCACAGTTCTTTTTTGGGGATGATAATTCCCAGCTCAACCAGATACTCAAAGCTCAATACACTATGATCACTCATTCCCAATGGGGCTTCCAACTTAACTTCCCTTATATCCGACTCATTTAGGGAAAATATCAGATCAAGCAAGGCTGGTTCATCCCCTCCTCTCATTGTTGTTGGTCCCTTGACGTGTTGACTTGTTTCTTGTTGCCACATCCAGCAGCTTAGCTCTCCATGTGTCTGGGCCTCCATGTGGGTCTCTGTTCCCCCAATCTATCTTCCCATGGTTGAAGTCTCCCATAATTAGAAGACTGGATCCGTTCCTGCTAGCCACAGAAGCTGCTCTCTCTATTATATTGATGGTGGCCATGTTGTTTCTATCATATTCCTGTCTGGGTCTTCTGTCATTCGGTGGGGGGTTATATAAGACTACTATTATAATTTTCTGTCCTCCAATTGCTATGGTGCCTGATATGTAGTCACTGAAACCTTCACAGTTCTGAATTACCATCTCTTCGAAACTCCAACCCTCTCTTAGTAGCAAAGCTACACCCCCTCCTCCTCTCCCTTCTCTCCCTTTCCTCACTACATAGTAGCCCTGTGGAAACACTGCATTTGTTATGATTTTCGTTAGCTTTGTTTCTGTGAGTGCTATTATGTCTGGGTTTTCTTCTAATGCCCTTCTCCAAGTTCGCTTGTTTTATTTGTAATCCCATCTATGTTAGTGTACATCGCCTTGAAGCTCACTTTCTTCTGTTCATTTTCATGTCCCTTTCTTGGCGAGCATTCTGATGGCGTGGGAAGCTGTTCCGTGGGTGAGAAGATCTGTGAGGTGGTTTGCAGGGTCTCAGAGGGTTTTGGGGTGGGGGGTGGGGGTTTAAGGGAAGGAGGTCAAGTAGGGTGTGGGTTAAGTAGATAAGGGGGACATGGAGGATATGGGGTGAGGGGGGGGGGGAGGAAGGATAGGGAGGGAATGGAATGAAGGGGGAGGGGGGACAGGGGGGGGAAAAGATGGGAGGGGGGACATGATGGGAATGGGGATGGGGTGTCAGGGTCAGAATGGGGTGGGGGGGAGAGGGAGGGTTGGGTGGGGGCAGGTAGGGTGAGGGGGAAGGGAGGGGTTTCTAAGCAGAGGGGGGTGGTGGTGTTGCCCTCCCCTCTGGTGTTGCTGGGATGCTGGTTTTGGGTTCCCCTCTAGTCTCTGGGACTGTTGTGTTGGGGCTGTGATTTCCTGGTTTGCTCCTCTCTTCCTGCGCTTCCTCCTTGCCTCTGCTGCCCTGGCTCTCTCCTCCTTCATCCTGTCCTTCTGCAGGAATATTTTTTTGTATCCCTCCACATGCTGCAGACGACTCTTCCTTTCGAGAATATCCTCCTTCATGGTTTCGTTTGTAAACACCACCTTTACAAGTCGGTTTCTGTCCTTGTTGTACCAGCCCAACCTGAAAACCTTCTCAATGTTATGTACAGCCCCTTCCATCTGCAACCCCTTCAGTAGCCCATGCACTGCCTCTTTATCCTTGCCATTCTATTCTTGCCTGTTGGATCCTTCCTGTTCTTTGATGCCTACAACTACCACTGATCTTTTTCTTTCCAGCAGTTGAGTGGTGCACCTTGCTGCTAGCTGCACACACCTTGCTGTGTGTGTGTGTGTGTGTACTCACCTAGTTGTGTTTGCGGGGGTTGAGCTCTGGCTCTTTGGTCCCGCTTCTCAACCGTCAATCAACAGGTGTACAGATTCCTGAGCCTATTGGGCTCTATCATATCTACACTTGAAACTGTGTATGGAGTCAGCCTCCACCACATCTCTCCTTAATGCATTCCATTTGTCCACCACTCTGACACTAAAAAAGTTCTTTCTAATATCTCTGTGGCTCATTTGGGCACTCAGTTTCCACCTGTGTCCCCTTGTACGTGTTCCCCTTGTGTTAAAAACTCTGTCTTTATCTACCCTATCAATTCCCTTCAGAATCTTGAATGTGGTGATCATGTCCCCCCTAACTCTTCTGTCTTCCAGCGAAGTGAGGTTTAATTCCCGTAGTCTCTCCTCGTAGCTCATACCTCTCAGCTCGGGTACTAGTCTGGTGGCAAACCTTTGAACCTTTTCCAGTTTAATCCTATCCTTGACTAGATATGGACTCCATGCTGGGGCTGCATACTCCAGGATTGGCCTGACATATGTGGTATACAAAGTTCTGAATGATTCTTTACACAAGTTTCTGAATGCCGTTCGTATGTTGGCCAGCCTGGCATATGCCGCTGATGTTATCCACTTGATATGTGCTGCAGGAGACAGGTCTGGCGTGATATCAACCCCCAAGTCTTTTTCTTTCTCTCACTCCTGA
The DNA here is from genome assembly GCF_020424385.1 of Procambarus clarkii. Lineage (NCBI taxonomy): Eukaryota > Metazoa > Arthropoda > Malacostraca > Decapoda > Cambaridae > Procambarus > Procambarus clarkii. The sequence continues at coordinate 8,032 of NW_025555839.1, forward strand.
AGAATTTCCTCTCCCAGATGATACCTTGTATCTGGCCTCCTGCTCCCTACACCTATCTTCATTACATTACATTTGGTTGGGTTAAACTCTAACAACCATTTGTTCGACCATTCCTTCAGCTTGTCTAGGTCTTCTTGAAGCCTCAAACAGTCCTCTTCTGCTTTAATCCTTCTCATAATTTTAGCACCGTCTGCAAACATTGAGAGAAATGAATCGATACCCTCTGGGAGATCATTTACATATATCAGAAACAAGATAGGACCGAGTACAGAGCCCTGTGGGACTCCACTGGTGACTTCACGCCAATCGGAGGTCTCACCCCTCACCGTAACTCTCTGCTTCCTATTGCTTAGATACTCCCTTATCCACTGGAGCACCTTACCAGCTACACCTGCCTGTCTCTCCAGCTTATGTACCAGCCTCTTATGCGGTACTGTGTCAAAGGCTTTCCGACAATCCAAGAAAATGCAGTCCGCCCAGCCCTCTCTTTCTTGCTTAATCTTTGTCACCTGATCGTAGAATTCTATCAAGCCTGTAAGGCAAGATTTACCCTCCCTGAACCCATGTTGGCAATTTGTCACGAAGTCCCTTCTCTCCAGATGTGTTACCAGGTTTTTTCTCACGATCTTCTCCATCACCTTGCATGGTATACAAGTCAAGGACACTGGCATGGGAATGTGTCTCATACACATACATACACACACACACACATATGTGTGTGTGTGTGTGTGTGTGTGTGTGTGTGTGTACTCACCTAGTAGTGTTTGCAGGGGTTGAGCTCTGGCTCTTTGGTCCCGCCTCTCAACCGTCAATCAACAGGCGTACAGATTCCTGAGCCTATTGGGCTCTATCATATCTACACTTGAAACTGTGTATGGAGTCAGCCTCCACCACATCACTTCCTAATGCATTCCATTTGTCAACCACTCTGACACTAAAAAAGTTCTTTCTAATATCTCTGTGGCTCATTTGGGCGCTCAGTTTCCACCTGTGTTCCCTTGTGCGTGTGCCCCTTGTGTTAAATAGCCGGTCTTTATCTACCCTATCAATTCCATTGAGAATCTTGAATGTAGTGATCATGTCCCCCCTAACTCTTCTATCTTCCAGCGAAGTGAGGTTCAATTTCCGCAGTCTCTCCTCGTAGCTCATACCTCTCAGCTCGGGTACTAGTCTGGTGGCAAATCTTTGAATCTTTTCCAGTTTAGTCCTATCCTTGACTAGATATGGACACCATGCTGGGGCTGCATACTCCAGAATTGGCCTGACAATTGTGTGTGTGTGTGTGTGTGTATGTGTGTGTGTGTGTGTGTGTTTGTGTGTGTGTGTGTGTGTGTGTGTATGTATGTGTTTCCTACTCAAGGTGTTTTTCGAGAAGCAAAAGAAGAATCCATGGTATAATAGGGCATGTATGGAAGCAAAGAAATTGAACAAAAGGACGTGGAGGAACTTTCGGAATAACGGAACACCAGAAAGCAGAGAGAGATACCAGAGAACCAGGAATGAGTACGTCAGGGTGAGAAGAGAAGCAGAGAAAAGTTATGAAAATGATATAGCAAACAAAGCCAAGACCGAACCAAAGCTACTCCACAGTCACATCAGAAGGAAAACAACAGTGAAAGAACAGGTAGTGAAACTTAGAACAGGCGAGGACAGGTATACAGAGAATGACAAAGAGGTGTGTGATGAACTCAACAAGAGGTTCCAAGAGGTCTTCACAACAGAACAAGGTGAGGTCACTGTGCTAGGAGAAAGGGAAGTAAACCAGGCGGCCTTGGAAGAGTTCGAAATTACGAGAGAGGAGGTCAAGAGACACCTGCTGGAACTGGATATTAGAAAGGCTGTTGGTCCAGACGGGATCTCGCCATGGGTTACCTGGTTGATGGGGTTCCGAGAGTTCTTCTACTCCCCAAGCCCGGCCCGGGGCCAGGCTCGACTTGTGAGAGTTTGGTCCACCAGGCTGTTGCTTGGAGCGGCCCGCAGGCCCACATACCCACCACAGCCCGGTTGGTCCTGCACTCCTTGGAGGAATAAATCTAGTTTCCTCTTGAAAATGTCCACGGTTGTTCCGGCAATATTTCTTATGCTTGCTGGGAGGACGTTGAACAACCGCGGACCTCTGATGTTTATACTATGTTCTCTGATTGTGCCTATGGCACCTCTGCTCTTCACTGGTTCTATTCTGCATTTTCTTCCAAGTCGTTCACTCCAGTACGTTGTTATTTTACTGTGTAGATTTGGTACTTGGCCCTCCAGTATCTTCCAGGTGTATATTATTTGATATCTCTCTCGTCTTCTTTCTAGTGAGTACATTTGGAGGGCTTTGAGACGATCCCAATAATTTAGGTGCTTTATTGCGTCTATGCGTGCCGTATATGTTCTCTATATTCCCTCTATTTCAGCAATCTCTCCTGTTCTGAAGGGGGAAGTGAGTACTGAGCAGTACTCAAGACGGGACAACACAAGTGACTTGAAGAGTACAACCATTGTGATGGGATCCCTGGATTTGAAAGTTCTCGTAATCCATCCTATCATTTTTCTGGCTGTCGCAATATTTGCTTGGTTATGCTCCTTAAACGTTAGGTCGCTAGACATTATTATTCCCAAATCCTTTACATGCTGTTTTCCTACTATGGGTACATTTGATTGTGTTTTGTACTCTGTATTATGTTTAAGGTCCTCATTTGTACCGTACCTGAGTACCTGGAATTTATCACTGTTAAACATCATGTTATTTTCTGATGCCCAGTCGAAAACTTTATTAATATCAGCTTGAAGTTTTTCAATGTCCTCAGCCGAGGTAATTTTCATACTGATTTTTGTGTCATCTGCAAAGGATGATACGAAGCGGTGACTTGTATTTTTGTCTATATCTGATATGAGAATAAGGAAAAGCAGCGGTGCAAGGACTGTACCCTGAGGTACAGAGCTTTTCACTGCACTTGGACTAGATTTTTTATGGTTGACAGTTACTCGCTGAGTCCTGTTTGACAGAAAACTGAGTATCCAGCGTCCTACTTTACCGGTTATTCCCATTGACTTAATTTTGTGTGCTATCACGCCATGGTCACATTTATCGAAAGCCTTTGCGAAGTCCGTGTATATCACATCAGCATTCTGTTTCTCTTCTAATGCCTCAGTGAATTTGTCGTAGTGCTCAAGTAGCTGTGAGAGGCACGATCTTCCCGCTCGAAATCCATGTTGGCCTGGGTTGTGAAGGTCATTGGTCTCCATGAAATTGGTGACCTGACTCCTAATCACTCTCTCAAATACTTTTATGATGTGCGATGTTAGTGCAACTGGTCTATAATTTTTCGCCAATGCTTTGCTCCCTCCCCTTGGGTAGAGGGGCTATGTCTGCTACTTTAAGTGCATCTGGTATCTCCCCCGTGTCCAAGCTCTTCCTCCACACTATACTGAGTGCCTGTGCTACCGGCACTTTGCATTTCTTTATAAATATTGAATTCCATGAGTCTGGACCTGGGGCCGAGTGCATGGGCATGTTTTCAATTTCTTTTTCAAAATTTAGTGCGCTCGTGTTTATATCAGTTATATTTACAGGGGTTTGAATATCCCGCATAAAGAAATTGTCTGGATCTTCCACCTTCATGTTGTTTATTGGAGTGCTAAACATGTCCTCATACTGTTTTTTTAGGATTTCACTAATTTCTTTGTCATCCTCCGTGTATGAACCTTCACTTGTACGAATAGGTCCAATACTGGCAGTGGTTTTTGCTTTTGATTTCGCATATGAGAAAAAATATTTAGGATTTTTCTTTATTTCCTGAATTGCTTTCTGTTCTAACTGCCTTTCTTCAGTTTCATATGAGTGTTTCAATTTCCGCTCGATTTCTTCAATCTCCCTATTTAAATTATTCCTTCTTTGACGGGAAATTCGTGTCTGCATAAGCAGTTCCGTTATTTTTTTCCTGCGTTTATAGTGTCGTCTGCGTTCTCTTTCTACCTTAGATCTCTTTCTGGCTTTCCTCAAAGGAACATGTTTCAGACAGACTTGATACGCTTCTGAAGTCAGTTTTTCTATTCCTTCTGTAGGACTTGTATTATTTAGAACAGTTCCCCATGGAATGTTTGTAAGTTCCCTGTTTATTATCTCCCAGTCTATCCTTTTATTATTAAAATTGAATTTACTGAATAGCCCCTCTCGCTTTATCAACGTTTTAGGTCTATTCTGAGTATTGATGGTCGTTTGCACTTCAATGAGTTTGTGATCTGCACCTGTGATCTGATCTGGGTACTGAAAGAGTTTGCAGAGGTACTTTGCTTGCCACTCTCCATAGTGTATAGTAGGTCACTGGAGACGGGAGACCTACCAGAAATATGGAAGACGGCGAATGTGGTCCCAATATACAAAAAGGGCGACAGGTAAGAGGCACTGAACTACAGGCCAGTGTCCTTGACTTGTATTCCATGCAAGGTGATGGAGAAGATAGTGAGAAAAAACCTGGTAACACATCTGGAGAGAAAGGACTTCGTGACAAATCGCCAACATGGTTTCAGGGAGGGTAAATCTTGCCTGACTGCCTGAATAGAATTCTACGACCAGATGACAAAGGTTAAGCAAGAAAGAGAGGGCTGGGCAGACTGCATTTTCTTGGATTGTTGGAAAGCCTTTGACATAGTACCGCATAAGACGCTGATATATAAGCTGAAGAGACAGGCAGGTGTAGCTGGTAAGGTGCTCCAGTGGATAAGGGAGTATCTAAGCAATAGGAAGCAGAGAGTTACGGTGAGAGGTGAGACCTCTGATTGGCGTGAGGTCACCAGTGGAGTCCCACAGGGACCCCACTGGTGACCTCACTCGGCCACCAGTGGTACCGAGTGAGGTACCACTGGTGACCGAGTGGTCACCAGTGGTACCTCACTCGGACCTCTGGTACTCGGTCCTATCTTGTTTCTGATATACGTAAATTATCTCCCGGAGGCTATAGATTCATTTCTCTCAATGTTTGCGGACGATGCCAAAATTATGAGAAGGATTAAGACAGAAGAGGACAGATTGAGGCTTCAAGAAGACCTAGACCAACTGAAGGAATGGTCGAACAAATTGTTATTAGCGTTTAACCCAACCAAATGTAATGTAATGAAGATAGGTGTAGGGATCAGGAGGCCAAATACAAGGTATCACCTGGGAGAGGAAATTCTTCAGGAGTCAGAGAAAGAAAAAGACTTGGGAGTTGATATCACGCCCGATCTGTTTCCTGCAGCCCATATCAAGTGGATAACATCAGCGGCATATGCCAGGCTAGCCAACATACGAACGGCATTCAGAAACTTGTGTAAAGAATCATTCAGAACTTTGTATACCACATATGTCAGGCCAATCCTGGAGTATGCAGCCCCAGCAAGGACTACATATCTAGTCAAGGATAAGACTAAACTGGAAAAGGTTCAAAGGTTTGCCACCAGACAAGTACCCGAGCTGAGAGGTATGAGCTACGAGGAGAGACTACGGGAATTAAACCTCACTTCGCTGGAAGACAGAAGAGTTAGGTGGGACATGATCACCACATACAAGATTCTCAAGGGAATTGATAGGGTAGATAAAGACAGGCTATTTAAAACAAGGGGCACACGCACTAGGGGACACAGGTGGAAACTGAGCGCCCAAATGAGCCACAGAGATATTAGAAAGAACATTTTTAGTGTCAAGAGTGGTTGACAACTGGAATGTATTAGGAGGTGATGTGGTGGAGGCTGACTCCATACACAGTTTCAAGTGTAGATATGATAGAGCCCAATAGGCTCAGGAACCTGTACACCTGTTGATTGACGGTTGAGAGGCGGGACCAAAGAGCCAGAGCTCAACCCCCGCAAACACCACTAGGTGAGTACAACTAGGTGAGTACACACACACACACACACACACGAGGCTGAACACCATAACCGGTTACTGTACCTGGCCCCTGGCCTAGACCCCAACACACACACACACACACACACACACACACACACACACACACACACACACACACACACACACACACACACACACACACACACACACACACACAAGAGGCTGAACACCATAACCGGTTACTGTACCTGGCCCCTGGCCAAGACCCCAACACACACACACGAGGCTGAACACCATAACCGGTTACTGTACCTGGCCCCTGGCCTAGACCCCAACACACACACACACACACACACACACACACACACACACACACACACACACACACACACACACACACACACACACACACACACACACACACATACTCAAGAAAGGCAAGAAAGAGAAGGGTGGGCAGACTGCATATTTTTGGATTGTCAGAAAGCCTTTGATACTGTGCCACACAAGAGGCTAGTGCGAAAGTTGGAGATGCAGGCTGGAGTGAGAGGGAAGGTACTCCGGTGGATAGAGGAGTACCTAAGCAACAGGAGACAACGAGTCTGTGTGAGGGGTGAGGTCTCAGATTGGCGAGACGCCACAAGTGGAGTCCCGCAGGGGTCAGTCCTTGGACCTATACTGTTTCTGGTATATGTAAATGATCTCCCAGAGGGTATAGATTAGTTCCTCTCAATGTTTGCCGACGATGCAAAAATTATGAGGAGGATTGAAACAGAGGATGATAGTAGGAGGCTACAAGATGACCTGGATAGACTGAGTGAATGGTCCAACAAATGGCTGTTGAAGTTCAACCCGAGTAAATGCAAAGTAATGAAACTAGGCAGTGGAAACAGGAGGCCAGGCACAGGATACAGAATAGGAGATGAAGTACTTAATGAAACAGACAGAAAGAAAGATCTAGGAGTTGATATCACACCAAACCTGTCTCCTGAAGCCCACATAAAGAGAATAACGTCTGCGGCATATGCGAGGCTGGCTAACATCAGAACGGCGTTCAGGAACCTGTGTAAGGAATCATTCAGAATCTTGTACACCACATATGTGAGACCAATCCTGGAGTATGCGGCCCCAGCATGGAGCCCGTACCTTGTCAAGCACAAGACGAAGCTGGAAAAAGTCCAAAGGTATGCTACTAGACTAGTCCCAGAACTAAGAGGCATGAGTTATGAGGAAAGGCTGCGGGAAATGCACCTTACGACACTGGAAGACAGAAGAGTAAGGGGGGACATGATCACAACCTACAAAATCTTCAGGGGAATCGACCGGGTAAACAAGGATGAACTATTCAACACTGGTGGGACGCGAACAAGGGGACACAGGTGGAAGCTGAGTACCCAAATGAGCCACAGAGACGTTAGAAAAAACTTTTTCAGTGTCAGAGTAGTTAGTAAATGGAATGCATTAGGAAGTGATGTGGTGGAGGCTGACTCCATACACAGTTTCAAATGTAGATATGATAGAGCCCAATAGGCTCAGGAATCTGTACACCAGTTGATTGACGGTTGAGAGGCGGGACCAAAGAGCCAGAGCTCAACCCCCGCAAGCACAATTAGGTGAGTACAATTAGGTGACTACACACACACACACACACACACACACACACGAGGCTGAACACCATAACCGGTTACTGTACCTGGCCCCTGGGCTAGACTCCAACACACACACACACACACACACACACACACACACACACACACATACACACACACACACACACACACATACACACACACACACACACACAGGGGGCCTCGTAGCCTGGTGGATAGCGCGCAGGATTCGTAATTCTGTGGCGCGGGTTCGATTCCCGCACGAGGCAGAAACAAATGGGCAAAGTTTCTTTCACCCTGAATGCCCCTGTTACCTAGCAGTAAATAGGTACCTGGGAGTTAGTCAGCTGTCACGGGCTGCTTCCTGGGGTTTGTGTGTGTGTGTGTGTGTGTGTGTGTGTGTGTGTGTGTGTGTGTGTGTGGTGTGGAAAAAACAAAACAAAAAAAAAAGTAGTTAGTAAACAGTTGATTGACAGTTGAGAGGCGGGCTGAAAGAGCAAAGCTCAACCCCCGCAAAACACAACTAGTAAACACAACTAGTAAACACACACACACACACACACACACACACACACACACACACACACACACACACGAAGCTGAACACCATAACCGGTTACTGTACCTGGCCCCTGGCCTAGACCCCAAAACACACACACACACACACACACACACACACACACACACACACACACACACACACACACACACACACACACACACACACACAGGTGGCACACGCACTAGGGGACACAGGTGGAAACTGAGTGCCCAAATGAGCCACAGAGATATTAGAAAGAACTTTTTTAGTGTCAGAGTGGTTGACAAATGGAATGCATTAGGAAGTGATGTGGTGGAGGCTGACTCCATACACAGTTTCAAGTGTAGATATGACAGAGCCCGATAGGCTCAGGAATCTGTACACCTGTTGATTGACGGTTGAGAGGCGGGACCAAAGAGCCAGAGCTCAACCCCCGCAAACACAACTAGGTGAGTACAACTAGGTGAGTACACACACACACACACACACACACACACACACACACACACACACACACACACACGAAGCTGAACACCATAACCGGTTACAGTACCTGGCCCCTGGCCTAGATCCCAACACACACACACACACACACACACACACACACACACACACACACACACACACACACACACACACACACACACACACACACACACACACACACACACACACACACACACACACACACACACACACACACACACACACACACACACACACGAGGCTGAACACCATAACCGGTTACTGTACCTGGCCCTTGGCCTAGACCCCAAAACACCCACACACACACACACACACACACACACACACACACACACACACACACTCAGCCCTCCTATACCTCCCCCCTGCCTCAGCCCCCCAAACCCCCCTGCTTCATCCCCCCAAAACCCCCCTGTCCCTTCCACATTTGCATCTCCCCAATGATTCCCCTGCCCCTGCTACATCACACCTGTCAACGACCCCAATGGGTCAAGCCATGCCCTCCCTAAACCCACCTTCCCATCCCCCCTCCCCTACTACCCCTTCCTACTCCCCTGCCCCTTCTACCTCATTGCCTTCAATTCCATCTACTCCATCCCAGCTTCCACTGCACCCCCTCTTACACTCACCCCCAAACCCCACCCAACCCTCACCCCTCCTATGTACCTCCAGCCCACATTTAACCCCCGCACCTTGTGACCCCCTAACACCTTCCCCCATCTCCCTCTTCCCCTCTTCTACCCCAAAACCCCCATCTACCCCCAATTCCCCCCTAACTAATACACCCTCTCTTCCACTCCCAGCACCTATGCTCCATTCTCCTCTCAGCCCTCTGCCCGCAATATCCCTCTCCCCCCCAACCTCTCAACCTCTATCTGACTCTCAGTCTCACTCTATTTCTCAACCCCCCTATGCTTTTCAGACCCCTAACGTTCAGACCCATTATGCCCTTCCTACCCCCCTAGATGCCCAGACCCTATTCGCCTTCCAGGCACTCCCAGGCACCCCCTAGCACCCCCCATTCACCCCCACAGCCCCCACTCGCCCCCCAGACACCCCCCAGTTCCCCCCAGACCCCTGGTGAAAGGGGGAACTCTGACACCCGAGTTTCCAAGAAGAGTCTCAAGGTTTGGTACACCAATGCTGATGGGGTAGCCAATAAAGCAGAAGAGATAAAAGAAAGAGTTAGTGAGGCAGACCCAGACATATTGGCAATAGTGGAAACTAAAATAAATGGCATGATCTCGGATGCAATCTTTCCAGAGGGGTACCAGGTGATAAGAAAAGAAAGGACACAGAGACAGGGAGGAGGAGTGGCACTCCTAATAAAGCGTAAATGGAAGTTTGATGAGCTGGAAAATCCGGGTACCAATGAAAGCACGAGCTTCATACATGGAACTCTGACAGTGGATGGGAAGAAGATTGTAATCTTGATACTCTACAATCCCCCACCAAACAGTAGAAGGCCCAGGCAGGAGTACGAGGACAGCAACAAGACATGTATAGATGAACTGCAGAGGGCAGCAACTATAGCACATAGAATGAGAGCGAAGCTGCTGGTCATGGGGGACCTAAATCACGGAGAGATAGATTGGGAAACGAGGAATCCCCATGGCGGGGAGGAGACCTGGGGAGCGAAGCTGGTAGACGTTATTGACAGGAATTTCCTAACACAGCATGTGAAGGAAGATACTAGGGAAAGAGGAGGGGATACGCCCAGCCTATTAGATCTCATTTTCACCCAGAATGTAGAAGACATCGAGCAGTTGGAACATGAAATACCACTAGGAGCCAGTGACCATTGTGTCCTAGTCTTTGACTACATGATGGAGCTTAAAATTGTGACCAAAGGACAAGAGGTCCGGGAAAGGAGACTTGACTACAGAAAAGGGGACTACAGAAGGATAAGGGACTATCTGGGAGAAGTGCAGTGGGAGGAAGAACTTAGAGGAAAAACAGTGCAAGGTATGATGAACCAAGTCATATTGAAATGCAAGGAGGCTGGAGAGATTTATTCCAACAATAAAGGAAAAAAGCAGGAGGGAATATAATAACCCATGGTTTAATAGACAGTGTCAGGAAGCAAAGGCGAAAAACAGGAGGGAGTGGAGGAAGTACAGAAGACAAAGGACAGAGGACAACAGGATTAGATGTAACAGAGCTAGGAATGATTACATTAACATAAGACGAGTGTCGGAAAGAAATTATGAGAATGATATTGCAGTCAAAGCGAAAAAGCAACCTTAATTACTACATAGCCATATAAGAAGGAAGATGTCAGTAAATGACCAGGTGACAAGACTGAGGAAAACAGAAGGAGTATATACAGAAAGCGACAAGGAAATCTGCGAGGTACTGAATGCAAAATTCCATGGAGTGTTCACAACCGAGCCTGAGCAGCTCCCTTTGTTAGAAGCGATTACCCTAGATGTAAGACTATCAAATATAGAGGTGACAGCAGAGGAGCTAATGAAACAGTTGACAACACTGGATGCAAATAAAGCTGTTGGACCAGACAAAGTATCACCGTGGATACTTAAAGAGGCAGCGCAGGCTCTCAGCGTGCCTCTGGCAATGATCTTTAATGAGTCACTTATGTCAGGAGAATTGCCCAGTTGCTGGAAGGAGGCAAATGTCGTACCGATTTTCAAGAAAGGTGATAGGGAGGAGGCACTTAACTACAGACCCGTATCACTGACAAGCATCCCCTGCAAAATACTTGAAAGAATAATTAGGCTAAGACTTGTTGAGCACCTGGAGAGCATTGGGTTTGTAAACAAGCACCAACATGGGTTCTGGACAGGGAAATCATGCCTAACAAACCTTTTAGAATTCTATGATAAAGTAACAAGGATAAGGCAGGACAGAGAAGGCTGGGCAGACTGCATATTTCTTGATTGCCAAAAGGCCTTTGATACAGTAGGCTGCGACTGGTTGCACACCTGGAGAACATTAGGTTTGTGAACAAACATCAACATGGGTTCTGGACAGGGAAATCGTGCCTAACAAACCTTCTGGAATTCTATGATAAAATAACGAGGATATGACAGGACAGAGATGGTTGGGCAGACTGCATATTTCTGGACTGCCAAAAAGCCTTTGATACAGTACCGCACATGAGACTGCTGTTCAAGCTCGAGAGGCAGGCGGGGGTGGGGGGAAAGGTCCTAGAATGGATAAGGAACTACCTAACAGGAAGGAGCCAAAGAGTAACGGTAAGGGGCGAGAAGTCGGACTGGCGAACAGTAACAAGTGGAGTACCACAAGGATCGGTGCTGGGACCAATTCTATTTCTTGTATATGTTAACGACATGTTTACAGGCGTAGAGTCCTACATGTCGATGTTTGCGGATGATGCAAAGTTGATGAGAAGAGTTGTGACAGATGAGGATTGCAGGATCCTCCAAGAGGACCTGAACAGATTGCAGAGATGGTCAGAGAAATGGCTACTAGAATTCAACACGAGCAAATGTAAAGTTATGGAAATGGGACTAGGAGATAGGAGACCAAAGGGACAGTACACAATGAAGGGGAACAGCCTACCTGTAACGACGCGTGAAAGAGACCTGGGGGTGGACGTAACACCTAATCTATCTCCTGAGGCACATATTAATAGGATAACGACAGCAGCGTACTCTACACTGGCAAAAGTTAGAACATCATTCAGAAACCTAAGTAAGGAGGCATTTAGGGCGTTTTACACTGCCTACGTAAGGCCAGTCTTAGAGTATGCCGCCTCATCATGGAGTCCCCATCTGAAGAAGCATATAATGAAACTGGAAAAGGTTCAGAGGTTTGCAACGAGACTCGTCCCAGAGCTACGAGGGATGGGGTATGAAGAGCGCCTGAGGGAATTGTGCCTTTCGACACTAGAAAGAAGAAGGGAGAGGGGGGACATGATAGGAACGTATAAGATACTCAGAGGAATTGACAGAGTGGACATAGACGAAATGTTCACACGGAATAGTAACAGAACGAGAGGACATGGGTGGAAGCTTGAAACTCAGATGAGTCACAGAGATGTTAGGAAGTTTTCTTTTAGCGTGAGAGTAGTGGGGAAATGGAATGCACTTCAGGAACAGGTTGTGGAAGCAAATACTATTCATAATTTTAAAACCAGGTATGATAGGGAAATAGGACAGGAGTCATTGCTGTAAACAACCGATGCTCGAAAGGCGGGATCCAAGAGTCAATGCTCGATCCTGCAGACACAACTAGGTGAGTACAACTAGGTGAGTACACACACACACACACACACACACACACACACACACACACACACACACACACACACACACACACACACACACACACACACACACACACACGAGGCTGAACACCATAACCGGTTACTGTACCTGGCCCCTGTCCTAGACCCCAACACACACACAATCACACACACACACACACACACACACACACACACACACACACACACACACACACACACACACACACACACACACACACACACACACACACGAGGCTGAACACCATAACCGGTTACTGTACCTGGCCCCTGGCCTAGACCCCAACACACACACACACTCACACACACACACACACACACACACACACACACACACACACACACACACACACACACACACACACACACACACACACACACACACACACACACACAAAGATCTAGGAGTTGATATCACACCAAACCTGTCTCCTGAAGCCCACATAAAGAGAATAACGTCTGCGGCATATGCGAGGCTGGCTAACATCAGAACAGCGTTCAGGAACCTGTGTAAGGAATCATTCAGAATCTTGTACACCACATATGTAAGACCAATCCTGGAGTATGCGGCCCCAGCATGGAGCCCGTACCTTGTCAAGCACAAGACGAAGCTGGAAAAAGTCCAAAGGTATGCCACTAGACTAGTCCCAGAACTAAGAGGCATGAGTTACGAGGAAAGGCTGCGGGAAATGCACCTTACGACACTGGAAGACAGAAGAGTAAGGGGAGACATGATCACAACCTACAAAATCCTCAGAGGAATCGACCGGGTAAACAAGGATAAACTATTCAACACTGGTGGGACGCGAACAAGGGGACACAGGTGGAAACTGAGTACTCACATGAGCCACAGAGACGTTAGAAGGAACTTTTTCAGTGTCAGAGTAGTTAACGGATGGAATGCATTAGGCAGTGATGTGGTGGAGGCTGACTCCATACACAGTTTTAAATGTAGATATGATAGAGCCCAGTAGGCTCAGGAATCTGTACACCAGTTGATTGACAGTTGAGAGGCGGGACCAAAGAGCCAAAGCTCAACCCCCGCAAGCACAAATAGGTGAGTACAAATAGGTGTGTACACACACACACACACAAACACACACACACACACACACACACACACACACACACACACACACACACACACGAAGCTGAACACCATAACCGGTTACTGTACCTGGCCTAGACCCCAACACACACACACACACACACATAAAGCGGAAATGGAAGTTTGAAGACCTGGGAAATCGAGTTACCAATGAGTGCACAAGCTTCATACATGGAACTCTGACAGTAGATGGGAGGAAGATTGTGATCTTGGTAATCTACAATCCCCCACCATACAGTAGAAGACCCAGGCAGGAGTATGATGACAACAAAAAGGCATGTATAGATGAACTGCAGAAGACAGCAACACTAGCCCACAGAATGAGAGCGAAGCTGCTGATCATGGGGGACCTAAATCATGGAGAGATAAATTGGGAACCAATGAATCCCCCATGGAGGGGACGAAACGTGGGGAGCAAAATTAGTAGATGTTATAGACAGGAATTTCCCAACACAACATGTGAAGGAAGACACAAGGGAAAGAGGAGCAGATGCACCGAGCCTATTAGACCTGATTTTCACCCAGAACGTTGAAGATATCGAGAATTTAGAGCATGAAGTACCTCTAGGGGCCAGTGACCATTGTGTCCCAGTCTTTGACTACATGATGGAATTCAAACTTATGACCATGGGACAAGAGATCTGGGAAAGGAGAGTTGATTACAGGAAAGGGGACTATAAGAGGATAAGGGACTATCTGGGTGAAGTGCAGTGGGAGGAAGAAATTAGAGGAAAAACAGTCCAAGATATGATGGACCTAGTTATACAGAAATGCCAGGAGGCCGAAGAGAGATATATACCAACAGTAAAGGGAAAAAATAAGAAGGAATATAATAACCCATGGTTTAATACTCAGTGTCAGGAAGCAAAAACGGCCAGCAGGCGGGAGTGGAGGAAGTACAGAAGACAAAGGACAGGGGACAACAGGATCAGATACAACAGAGCTAGGAACGATTACATTAACATAAGACGAACATCGGAAAGGGACTATGAGAACGATATTGCAATCAAAGCGAAAAAACAAACTAAGTTACTACACAGTCATATAAGAAGAAAAATGTCGGTGAACGACCAAGTGGCAAGACTAAAGAAGACAGAGGGGGCATATACTGAAAGTGAAAAGGAAATCAGCGAGGCACTGAATGCCAGTTTCTATGGAGTGTTCACTACCGAGCCTGAGCAGCTCCCATTGTTGGAAGGGGTTACCCTAGATGAAAGACTATCAGATATAGAGGTGACAGCAGAGGAGGTAATGAAACAGTTGACAACTCTAGATGCAACTAAAGCAGTTGGACCAGACAAAGTATCACCGTGGATACTAAAAGAAGCAGCGCAGGCCCTCAGCGTGCCTCTGGCAATGATCTTTAATGAGTCACTTATGTCGGGAGAATTGCCCAGTTGCTGGAAGAAGGCAAATGTCGTGCCGATCTTCAAGAAAGGTGATAGGTAGGAGGCACTTAACTATAGACCTGTATCACTGACAAGCATCCCCTGTAAAATACTGGAAAGAATAATTAGGCTACGACTGGTTGCACACCTGGAGAATATTAGGTTTGTGAACAAACATCAACATGGGTTCTGGACAGCGAAATCGTGTCTAACAAACCTTCTGGAATTCTATGATAAAATAACGAGGATAAGTCAGAACAGAGATGGTTGGGCAGACTGCATATTTCTGGACTGCCAAAAAGCCTTTAATATAGTACCGCACATGAGACTGCTGTTCAAGCTCGAGAGGCAGGCGGGGGTGGGGGAAAAGGTCCTAGCATGGATAAGGAACGACCTAACAGGAAGGAGCCAAAGAGTTACGGTAAGAGGCGAGAAGTCAGACTGGCGAACAGTAGCAAGTGGAGTACCACAAGGATCGGTGCTGGGACCAATTCTATTTCTTGTATATGTTAACGACATGTTTACAGGCGTAGAGTCCTACATGTCGATGTTTGCGGATGACGCAAAGTTGATGAGAAGAGTTGTGACAGATGAGGATTGCAGGATCCTCCAAGAGGACCTGAACAGGTTGCAGAGATGGTCAGAGAAATGGCTACTGGAATTCAACACGAGCAAATGTAAAGTTATGGAAATGGGACTAGGAGATAGGAGACCAAAGGGACAGTACACAATGAAGGGGAACAGCCTACCTGTGACGACGCGCGAAAGAGACCTGGGGGTGGACGTAACACCTAATCTATCTCCTGAGGCACATATAAATAGGATAACGACAGCAGCGTACTCTACACTGGCAAAAGTTAGAACATCATTCAGAAACCGAAGTAAGGAGGCATTTAGGGCGCTTTACACTGCCTACGTGAGGCCAGTCTTTGAGTATGCCACCTCATCATGGAGTCCCCATCTGAAGAAGCATATAATGAAACTGGAAAAGGTTCAGAGGTTTGCAACGAGACTCGTCCCAGAGCTACGAGGGATGGGGTATGAGGAGCGCCTGAGGGAACTGTTGCCTTACGACACTAGAAAGAAGCCAGTAGTGAAATATGTGCCCTTAATACATACTCACACTTGCTCATACTTCACATTAATAGAAATAAACTATATTAATATTGTTGAAGTGACTTGTTACTTGTGAATTATTTGAAAGTGAGGCGGCCTCATGTGAGGTGAGGTGAATGACGTCACAGGTAGTTGACCCATCAGGCCAAGGTAGTCAAGAGGCGCAGTGGGCAGTGTGGCGCGGGCCGTCGTGGGGAGAGGTGCTGCTCACAGCCCGCCTCACTGGTCAAGGTAGTCAAGAGGCGCGGCGGGCAGTGTGTCGTGGGGAGAGGTGCTGCTCACCGCCCGCCTCACTGGTGTTACTAAGTTAGTCCACTGAAGAGTCCTGTAGATGAAGTTACCTGCGCCAGGCTTACAGGCAAGTTACTCTAGATGTTTAGTTATTTTATCACATTGTTTTCTGTTGGTAGAACAATATTTGCTGATTTTCTAAATAAGCATGGCTATAAAACTTTATTCAAAATAATTCAATTAGCTCTGGTTTATTTGTTAGTAAATATGATAGTGTAATATACCTTTGTCTATTAGTAGACACTTTTACCTTGCTTAACTTTTCATGAAGCTTATTAAAACAAAATTAAATTCTAAAACGACTGCTACGTGATTAACTGTTCCATAACAGCGGCGTGTTAACTTTATAGTGAAATTGAACCTTCGACCAAAAGCAGGTGGAAAAAGTTTACAATTATAGTTTAATTCTGGCAGTTACAAGGTGTTTCTTGTGAATTATCAGACTTCAGGCTTTGAAATTCGGACCAAAGACTTTTAATTTAGCAAGTGTCACTCTTCACCCCCCCCCCCTCCAACCATCCTATGTAAATGCAGCTAGCCATCCTGACTCAGTGTCGTCCATGCTGCAGCCAACACCAGAGACGCCATAATTAACATTAACCGCCTGTGTAACTAAGCACTATATTTTGTCCAATACAAGTAAATATTAATGTATATTTATATAGTGTATAGGTCTGATAGTTGTTGGACATTATAGCTCCCGAGTGTATTCCAACCAGTCTCCCTCGCGTAATAAATAACTATGTATAATAATAGTTCACGTATGAAAAACTATTTTAAATGAATCTAGTGTTAAAATGTATGAACTGTTGTGGGTCAGGGCACGGAGGAGCATAGACTGAGGACAAGTTATGTGTGAAGCGTTCTTCACGTTCATGTTTGGCTGCCCGGGTTAACGACCACTTGGCCGTTGTTGAGAACGGTCATGTTTGGCTGCCCGGGTTAACGTTCACTTGGCCGTTGTTGAGAACGGTCATGTTTGACTGACAGCGTTAACGACCACTTGGTCGTTGTTAAGAACGGTCATGTTTGGCTGCTGGGTTAACGACCACTTGGCCGTTGTTGAGAACGGTCATGTTTGGCTGCCTGGGTTAACGACCACTTGGCCGTTGTTGAGAACGGTCATGTTTGACTGACAGCGCTAACGACCACTTGGTCGTTGTTAAGAACGGTCATGTTTGGCTGCTGGGTTAACGACCACTTGGCCGTTTTTGAGAAACGGTCGTTGGGCTGCCCGGTTAACGACCACTTGGCGTTTGTTGAGAACGGTCATGTTTGGCTGCCCGGGTTAACGACCACTGGCCGTTGTTGAGAACGGTCATGTTTGGCTGCCCGGGTTAACGACCACTGGCCGTTGTTGAGAACGGTCATGTTTGGCTGCCCGGGTTAACGACCACTTGGCCGTTGTTGAGAACGGTCATGTTTGGCTGCCCGGGTTAACGACCACTTGGCCGTGTTGAGAACGGTCATGTTTGGCTGCCCGGGTTAACGACCACTTGGCCGTTGTTGAGAACGGTCATGTTTGGCTGCCGGGTTAACGACCACTTGGCCGTTGTTGAGAACGGTCATGATTGGCTGCCGGGTTAACGACCACTTGGCCGTTGTTGAGAACGGTCATGATTGGCTGCCATGATTGGTTAACGACCACTTGGCCGTTGTTGAGAACGGTCATGATTGGCTGCCCGGGTTAACGACACTTGGCCGTTGTTGAGAACGGTCATGTTTGGCTGCTGGGTTAACGACCACTTGGCCGTTGTTGAGAACGGTCATGTTTGGCTGCCAGCGTTAACGTTCACTTGGCCGTTGTTGAGAACGGCCTGTGGATGAGTCAAGTCTGAGGTTGGGTTTTGCCATTGTGGTAAGTCGGCTTTTTAGATCAAAGTCTGACCTGATCGATTGTTCAGCGGGATATTTCTCAAACTTTACATGAAGATGTGTTCATTTTATTATTTTGAGGTATTTAATATAATTTGTAATTTCAGACATGTAAGAGAGTGCATCAGTACAATGGCACTGCAGGAATGGTCAACCAGACCCAAGGAATTGGTCTCGTACAACGGCACTGCAGGTATGGAGGGATTAAAGTTACTTGGTAAAACTTCTCTCGAATCGCAGTGGTCATAATGTAGTGTATATATTCCCACAAGAACAATAAGTGAAGTGTTTAATAATTTTAATCATTTAACTCGCTATACCATGAAGCAGTGATCTTCTAATAGGTATAGTCTAATGTAATTTGTGCATCAACCACTTAAGTGGTAAACCATTCTTTTGGCCAGTAATTTGACCATTTAGTGGTAGGTAGTGTAACATGGTTAATGTTAATCTAACATTTTTGGGTACATTTCAATCCTCTTGCCTCCCCTCTCCATCCACCCTTCTGTTAGTCTCTTCTATTCCACCAGTCCAATCAATTATAGACAAAAATTACCCAAGAGGGTGATGCTTCAGCTGGGGGTTAGAAGACTATCCTGCGAGAGGAAAGTTATAGCACGAGGGGAAAGTGTCGGGGCAAAACCTAACAAGCTGAATATACCGTCGGGGACAGTTTCGGGAGGCTGACCACTTGGCAGCTACGTAGCCATTATCCGCATCTTGCACAAGGTATTGGTAGCTCTGGAACGCTGCAGCAATTCTGCAGATCAACAGAAATTGTGGTCAGGTGGCAGGCCCTGTGAAGTGTTAGAGGTTAACGTTTCTGGGTCTCCAGAACTGCGTAACGTAGTTTACCTGGTTTGTTGTTAGTGCTAAGTGTCCCTCATTGCGAGAAGACTATATAATTGGCAGAGCTCCTATGACCACAGGATTAAAGGTTTTAAAGCAGGGACACCATACTACTAAAGGGGTCTATGGATTTGCTGGGAATGAAGCATACTAATGTCACTGGGGGATGTTCCCTTTGTCCAAGCTAACAAAGGAGGCTCCGAAGGAAGCCAGTTCCAGGCCGGATGTTCACCGAAGGTTTCCTTCATCCAAGACTAGAGCGTGTTAACTTCCTTTCGGATGCTTCCTGAAGTTGTCGGAATGAGTAACTTGGGTAGAACCTTCCTCTATAGACTGGATGTGTGTTCCTGTACAAAATGTTGTCACTGGAGAGGGGCCAGTTTCTTGGCAGCTTTTCCTATTAGAGATTCTGGGCAGTCACTTGACTGCCCCAGAGCTCCTCCAAGCCTTTCTCCAGATTACTCTGATCACTAGTTATATCTTTGACTCGGGTTCCCAGGGAGAAAGGTAGATCTCTTGAGAGAGAAACCGGGTGGCAGGATATTTATAAACGTGAAGGTTTCAGACTTTGTAATAAACCTTTATGGGCCTCTTTCTCCATCTATATATATATACATACGCAGGTACCTAGGAAGGGCAGCTCCTCCAAATGGTAAATTTCAGGTCTGGCTGAACTTAGCCCATTCATGGATGGGTTGAACTGTAGTATACCAACCTCTCTTTTTCGACAAAGGTCAAATGCTCGTTTCCAGCATCCCCGTCCTCAGGCCAGGCTCATTAGTGGTGACCGCCCCCCCCCCCCCCCTCGTTAGCTCCCGGTCAAATGTATTCATCCGGTTTAACATTGTGTAAACAATTGGTTGTCATGCGTTAATATTATAATTTCAATTTCAATGTAAAGTTAGGGGGTAGGTTACATTAGGTGTTAAGGTTCTGTTGGCTATTACTTACATTAGAAGTAGGTGAAGTGAAAGTTAGAGCTTTCGAATTCTAATAGAGGTCGCCAGCTAAGCACTGAGAAGTTTGCACACGATCTATTGAGACAAGTGTAAAAGCTCGTCCTCGTAAACAAAGGCTAAAGTACATTCCATACACCTGCTAACCCCCTGCCCCCCAAGGTTTATGAATGAAAAACCTGTTTTTAAATGTCTCACCTTGAGGTGTTTCCGGGGCTTAACATCACCGCGGCCCAGTCATCGACCAGGCCTCCTGGTGGCTGGACTGGTCAACCAGCCCGTTGGACGCGGCTGCTCGCAGTCTGACGTACGAATCACAGCTTGGTTGATCTGGTATCACAGCCTGGTTGATCAGGTAGGTCACAACTGATGACGTTCAAACATATCTTTAACACTGATTCGTTGACGACTTTTGTTTGAACCACAATGCTGTAAATGCTTCCCCCCCGTACTACAAATACAAATAATCGCCAACATAACCTAAACACCTAACCTAACCACCTAACCTAACCAATGCCTAAATATGCACTGTATACTAATTGTATAACAATATTTTTTTTTGTATTTCTTATTATATACTTCTTATCACATAGACCAACCAGGTCGTAACACTTGCACCAGAGAATCTTCTAAGGAACCAAATCTTTTGTATGGGACTTTACCTCATTTTGTTGTACCAATATCTCTTCTCCGTTGTACCCATAGTCGTTGTCTCTTGTGTAGCTCTCGTATCTCTAATTCCTTTTTTCGTAGTGAGTCTTCAAAAATGTAATGGCCCTCTGAGGCCAATGTTACAATTGGCAGTCATTTCATGGGTTGTCACACATTGAATCAGTTGACCTGGTTCCTATTCTGGGGGGAGAACCACAGCCTTCTCTGGGGGAGGGGGTGGCCCCTGTTACCAAATACCCGCAGGACATTACATGGTCTGTTACAGCTATAGCTGCTTTGTAGTGTAACTGGTCCTGGTGACCAGGCGTCTCCTCCTCTTAGCCTCTTGGTCTGGGCCTATCGTTGTCTCCAGCTTGTTTGCCATATGCATTATTTCATTTCAATCGACAGAATCTTTTATTCAATCTTTTATTCTTTCAATCGACAGAAATATACTTTTTCTGCTGTGTCCTGGGTGCCTGCTGTAAGAATCTTAGTCCTGTGTACTCTTTGAAATCTATAGTCAAAGTCCATAATTCATCTAGGTCTGCTCAGAGTACTAGTTCCATCATTATCACATACAAACAAGGATAGAACAGACTTCCTGGTTTCATGTTTTCTCTCAGTTGATGCTATTGATGAGTTCTGTCAGTAGTGCTTACTGCACAATCCTGGCTGTGAAAAAAAATCCATAATTTGGTCTAGTTTCGCTTTGCCCAATTATCTAGTGACCTAATAGACGAATAGCAGACAAATGCGTAAACGAATGTGTGACAGGAAACATTGGTGGCCGTGCAGTCTCTAATTCCAGTCACAAAATATATAAAAAAAAATTAAACTGCAAAGGTGTCTTCACAGTGAGGTAAACTGTAGGATAAAGCAGAGGGAAAAAAACATTTAAAAAATACTTTACTTTAAAAATTAAACAAATTACAAAAATATCCAGGCTTGGCTCTAATACAAAGTGTGCAAAACAAACAGGATGAACAATCAAATTTACATTACGTTAAGGTGCAAAATATGGTGCAGAATACTATGGGCGAGTCTGACTAAATCCGTTAGCACACTCAGATGTTAACAGGTCTACTTAGTTGAGCACACAGGAGTAATGTAACTCATGATGGGCAAGAACGCCCAATTTATACAGAATATCAGCCGGGCAGATGGAGCTGGTGACTTTTTTGACTATTAACCGGCTGTTAAACTGCTTGTTTCGGAAGGCGTGGTCTCCCAGCGACCCAGGTGCAAGGTGGGGTTAGGGTCGATGGGGTAGGTAGACTGGTGGTATTGTCTAGACGTAGAAGTTTTTTTTTTTTTTTTTTTATTTTTTTTTTTTTTTACATGCAAGCATGCGTATAATGTACAAGAAAAACAGAACAAATACAACAGAACAAAAGTACAAAGCACACATATGTACAAGGACAAAGGAACAAATCAATAGAAGACCAGCCAGAAGGGCTGACCACAAAACAAAAATGCAGATACAAACAATACACAATTAGTAACAGTGTAATACAAACATAAGGGAAAACCCAGGACAAAACGCACAAAACAAGCCTGCTAACACCTCAAATACATACAGAGAGGCGAGAAACATACAAGAATAAGGACAATAACAATAAAGAAAACAGATCTGCCATAACAAACGGAAGGCAAAACATAAAGAGCACACGCCAACAGCCTGAAGGGCACACAATATGACAAACAAGTGCACACGACATCCATAACCGGACACACAAACGCATAGGAACCGCACACCCCCCCACGAGCCATACAAAAAAACCCACAAAACAAACCGGAGCACGCAGGAACCGGGAAACAATACCCACCCCACCCACTCACATACACACCCCACAACCAGGCAAACACAAATACATAGAAATCACTTGCGAGGAACATCGGAAGAAACGTACTTCTCCGGGAACAGCTCACAAGGATATTTCGACTTGTATGCTTCCCAGACGAGATCTTCAAGGTCGGTAGGGTTTTTGATCCCCCGCGCTCGAGCGGGTATCATAAACTCGGGAACATCTATATCTGGCGGCATCGGCCAATGCCTAAGGTCACTGACGCAAGTCGCATAACGAGGCTGGGGGAGCGCCAACCACGCCCTTCGAGGAAGCAGACGACACCGGAGAAGCGGACGAGCCTGCCACGCCTTCGCCATCGGAGCAGGTGTCGGACGCTGAGACGATAGCACTTCCACGGATACCGCAGGAGACACGGAAGGGACTGCAGGAAACGGAAGAGGCGGCAAGACCGCTGCCGAGGAAACGGGTAACGAGGAAGGGGCCACAGAACATCCAGAGCGAGCATCCTTTCTCAACATCACCACCAGGCCACCCCACTCACCACCAACTACAGCAGGGGGAACCACCGCCCACGAAGAACCGGAGCCATCCGACGCAGGCAACGCACCTGAAGCAGGACCCTCGTACACCGGACCAGAAGTGGAGGCCGAAACGCCGGCACCGGCATCCTCAGGCAAGTGTACCTCCGCCACCACCGTAGTGTGCACCACATCCGGAGCCACTCCACCGTCAACGGAAGGACGACACTCGTCGAATTCGCCAACATCAGCCCACACAGAAGAACGCCGGGAACGCTTAGGCTCGGGCCGCACATCATCAGACCCGGAGGCAGACTCAGCGACCCGCGCAGCACCAACCGAGCAAACCGACGCACGCCGCAGCACGGCAGCCTCCTCAACCACACGGGGCACCAGGCCAGGCACAGGAGGGAATTCCGGATCCACCTCATCTCCCAGCACAGCCGGGACAGACGGCGAGGGTGCAGGGACCGAGACAGACACAGCAGAGGAAGAACTGGAAGACGAGGGGTCTGAGCAAACGGCAGGCGGAAGAGGCGCAGGGACACCAGCTGGAGCACTAGGCGAGAACCCAACCTCTGGAAGAGATGCGGCAACAACAGGGGGCGCAACAGGCGGATCAACAGCTGCTACAGAGGGCACCTCCTCAGCCGAAGAGACGTCCATACCCACCGATTCATCCCCCACAGGAAGGGGCGGAAAATCCTCCTCACTGAAGAGGTTCACTGGTGCAACAGGAGGCGCAGAACAGTCAGCAGCCTGATGGCCCAAAAGACCACAACGATAACACGTCCGCGGCTGACGGGCGTAAAACACCCGAACGTTGTACCCCATTAGGCGCACAGAGGACGGAATATCCGCCCGGAGTCTCATGCCCAGGGTGCGAATGTTAGACCTCACACCCTTAAGAGGACTAGAAGACACCACGTTCACTCTCACACTAACAACTGCGCCAAACCGCCCGAAATACAGCCGAAATTAAACAGCCGTAGCAGAGCCTCTGGAAACTCCAAGGGAGCCCCATGCACACTGATGTAAGTAAGTGCACCACTTCTATCCGAGAGGGTGACAGTGCCCGCACCATCCGGCAGGGGCAGTGTCCGCCCCTCGTATCGCCGGAGAAAATCGCGATACGCCGCCGCCTCTGCAAACTTCACAATGGCCCTACGGGCCGTTACCAACTCGACCCCATAAATCGCAAACACAGGGACAGAGAGCAGTTCACAAGCCAGGGCAATCTCCGGGTAACCAGCCCGCACAGAGAACTCTAGTCCCACAGACTGAGCCCGGACGACTGGGGGTAGAGGGACCCCCATCGTAACGTCACGTCAGCACAGGCGAGCAGACACACACCCGCCCCCAACCGGCCGAAACGGGCAAACAACACCAAACTGTTGGAGCGCAGATTCAACACGTCTGCCCCGCACCGAAGCTAGGGCCAGACCTAACAGGTCTACTTAGTTGAGCACACAGGAGTAATGTAACTCATGATGGGCAAGAACGCCCAATTTATACAGAATATCAGCCGGGCAGATGGAGCTGGTGACTTTTTTGACTATTAACCGGCTGTTAAACTGCTTGTTTCGGAAGGCGTGGTCTCCCAGCGACCCAGGTGCAAGGTGGGGTGAGGGTCGATGGGGTAGGTAGACTGGTGGTATTGTCTAGACGTCTGGAAGTAGTTGTTCTTGGCTGCAGTTCTTGATTAAATAGACGTGAATGAATAGAATAGGTGATAATGGAGTAGGCCAAATCTCTTCCTAGAGATTTTACCGTGACAAATGGCAATTCCATAAAGTAATGTCAAGGTTTCATGGTGTCGTGGACTAGTAACAAGGAAGGTTAGACCTGCCTTAACGTGTGAGTGAACCCTTCAGACCTGGGTGCACGAAACTAACCCTCTAAGTTCTCTCCCTATGATGGGAACAACTGAGTGCCACTGATGACTTGCATAGTCTCCTCTGGTGATCTGGGCGTGCAACAACTCTTGCAATATCCTTGGCCAGCCCAGCCAGAGTCCAGCCCATAGAAACCCAGCAAGGCAGACGTTGGACCCAGACCAGAGAGTGCACGGATGGATGTGCACTCCTGTAGATTCCACGCTGATAGACATCTGGTCATACTCACTCACCCAACTTAACACAAATGAAAATCCTTTCTCTCATACCAGGACAAACTTGTGCCGCCTCCTTACTCCTCTGGGTGATGTAATCAATAACGTCTGTGCAGTCTTACTTTTGAGCTTTGCTACCTGTGTTTTTTTATAAATTGTTTCCTTGTAATTTCATTTAGATATTGCAGGCTTTGGCTTTCTGGTCCCTTCCCTGAGTAAGTTATCCCTTCTTTCACCATATATTTAAACGTCAAGATAGTGTTCACTCATTCCCATGGGTCTTCG
>NW_025555840.1:0-5000 GCF_020424385.1 Procambarus clarkii
TATCTTCAGGAAAGGAAGGTTCAGGTGTGCTATCAAGGTTGTATGGTTCAAGGTTCAAGGTTCAAGGTCAAGAACTCTGCAGACCTCAGGGAGGAGTGTGAGTCTCACCCTGTTTAATGTACTAATGAATAAGATAGCATCTGAGAAATAGTCAAATTGGGTAACTCCAATCATATATGCCGATGATATTTTGTTTCAGGGCAAAGATATTTCAAAGTTCAACAGTGTTGGACAATTTCGGAAACCAGTGTCACCACATGGGACTAGTGGTTAATGAAGACAAAACTAAAGTTTGAATGTAGAAGTCGGAGGCCCATTATATTGGAAATAAACGGTAAAAATATAGAGAGAGTTAATATATATAAATTTTAGGCATATATGTTGGATATACCCATGAGAGTTTGGAAACTGAGATGAACAGACTGTTGAGTCAGTGTCGAAGAGATTACAACCTCTGAAGGCCTTTGCATGCTTTGGAAAGGAGTGGGAGTCCAAGTGCTACGAATGATGTACTTGAGTACTGTAAGATTTCTTATTGATTATGCTGCACCTGTCATTTCTTGTTTTTGTAAAGGTAGGATTGGGCAAGTTGGAGAAGATACAAAATGAACCGTTGGGGGTCGTTGTGAGCCGCTGCTACCTGAATTTTTTTGCCCACACTTGTCTTGCAGACGTTTCTCTTCCAATAGAGCTAGTGAACTCTAGTTATTGTCTTTCCCTTTGTAACTCATTTGCAATGTATGTACCTTTACCTGAATAAAAATCTAATCTAAATCTATATCTAATCTATATGCTTAGATATATGCAAATGAGAGAGTAATAGAGCGAAACCTTTTAAATACTGAACAATTTGGAGGATATTGATTCATACAATTTTTTCAAAAGGTCAGATGTAACACGAACAGGAGCAAAGGTTTCAGCTCAACAAGCCACAGTGTAGGAGTGACAACAAATGCTTTTTAACCCATACGATTATGATCATGGCAATAAGGTTTCTAAAACAGTAGCATTCTTCCAAAGTCAGAAAATGTACTATGTTCCTCGCCCTAACCTAGTCACTCAGTATTATTCACTCATTTATCTATGTCTTGTCTATTTATGTCTTAAAGGTTACAAGACGTACATTAGTCATACAATTTGTGCTTAAAATGTTAAGGATCTCCTGTGAAACACGGGTATTAATAAAAAAATTGATTATGTAAAATAAATAAAAAAGGCCCAAGGGCCATGAAGTAACAAGAATGCAAGGCTGGCACAAGCTGGCGTAAGTAGAGAAGATGGAAGATTCTTCATATTAAAAGACCCTGCTTCTCCAAGATGGCAGTCACACCCTGCTTGCCCTGGACAATAATCATATGGAGAAGGACTGTTTACTGTGAAGGGAAGTCCACAAATGCAATGCCAGCATGGAGTCAGTCTTGAAGGGTAAACGATGATGGCACCCTCACAGTAACACAAAAGCCGAGCAAGCCCAGTGAGGAAGACCTGTTGATGGGAAAGGAGAGAATCATTAGTCACAACAAAATCCACATAGAAACAAAAGGAGAGAAAAAAAATAAAGTGGATGTCTTCTTTTTGTATAAACATAATAAATATTGCCATTTGGCTATGTATTATATGATATATAATAGAATACAGCATAAACAAAATATGAGGGGTGGTAGGAGAAGAAAAGATTAGTGTTCAGTGAGAATCCACAAGGTCTTCTCTGAATACTTTTTATTTTCTTCAAGGCTGTGGGTCCCTACATTGCACCAGAGGTGGTACACACCCCTATTATTATTTAAACAGGTGAGTAAAAATAGGCGAGTACACACACGGTGTAGCAAACTTAGCCTCCAAACACACACACACACATGGTATCAGCAAGCTTAGCCACCAAATACACACATGGTATCAGCAAGCTTAGCCTCTAAACACACACACACACATGGTATCAGCAAGTTTAGCCTCCAAATACACCACACACATGGTATCAGCAAGCTTAGCCTCCAAATACACACATGGTATCAGCAAGCTTAGACTCTAAACACACACACACAAACGGTATCAGCAAGCTTAGCCTCCAAACACACACACACATGGTATCAGCAAGCTTAGCCTCCAAATACACACATGGTATCAGCAAGCTTAGCCTCCAAACACACACACACAAATGGTATCAGCAGGCTTAGCCTCCAAATAGACACATGGTATCAGCAAGCTTAGCCTCTAAACACACACACACACATGGTATCAGCAAGCTTAGCCTCCAAATACACACATGGTATCAGCAAGCTTAGCCTCCAAACACACACACACACATGGTATCAGCAAGCTTAGCCTCCAAATACACACATGGTATCAGCAAGCTTAGCCTCTAAACACACACACACACACACAAACGGTATCAGCAAGCTTAGCCTCCAAACACACACACACACACACACACACACATGGTATCAGCAAGCTTAGCCTCCAAACACACACACACAGAAAATGGGGACATTGAAACAGTTGATAAACTTGATTTCAAGAGAGAGAGGTCACTATGGGGAACTTCAAAATTTTTTAAATAAGTAATTAGGCAGACTTGTTGCTAGACAGGAAGTAAATTAAATGTATGCCAAATTTTGCAAAATATACAATGAAGGCACACAGACATTCATACCAAAACAGAGATGCAGGGCCAGAAAACAGGATTGGTTCAACAGAAATTGAGAGAGGGCCACAGACCAAAAGACACAAAAAATGGAATGAAAGACATTGAAAAACTACAAGCAGATGTCAACAAAGTTTTCGATTGGGCAGCAGAAAATAACATGATGTTTAACAGTGATAAATTTCAGGTATGGCAAAAATGAAGATCTGAAACATAATACAGGGTACAAAACACAATCGAATCTTCCCATAGTAGAAAAACAGCATGTCAAGGATTTGGGAATAATGATGTCCGACGATCTAATGTTTAGGGGAGCATAACCAAGCAAATATTGCGTCAGCCAGAAATGATCGGATGGATTATGAGAACTTTCAAATCCAGGGATCCCATCACAATGGTTGTACTCTTCAAGTCACTTATGTTGTCCCGTCTCGAGTACTGCTCAGTATTCACTTCCCCCTTCAGAGCGGAGAGATTGCTGAATAGAGGGAATACAGAGAACATATACGGCACGCATAGACGAGATAAAACACCTAAATTATTGGGATCGTCTCAAAGCTCTCCAAATGTACTCTCTAGAAAGGAGACGAGAGAGATACCAAATAATATACACATGGAAGATACTGGAGGGCCAGGTCCCAAATCTACACAGTAAAATAACAACGTACTGGAGTGAACGATATGGAAAAAAATGCAAGATTGAACCAGTGAAGAGCAGAGGTGCCACAGGCACAATCAGAGAGCACTGTATAAACATCAGAGGTCCGCGGTTGTTCAACGTCCTCCCAGCGACTATAAGAAATATTGCCGGAACAACCGTGCACTCTTCAGGAAAACTGGACTGTTTTCTAAGAGAAGTTCCGGATCAGCCGGGCTGTGGTGGGTATGTGGCCCTGCGGGCCGCTCCAAGCAACAGCCTGGTGGACCAAACTCTCACAAGTCGAGCCTGGCCTCGGGCCGGGCTTGGGGAGTAGAAGAGCAGAACCCCATCAAGCAGGTATCAACATAGAAGCCGAACCCCAATCATACCAGCGATACAAAGCTGCGAGAAACAACTATACAGCAGTAAGGGGAGAGGCAGAAAGAAATTTTTAAAAGGGATAATGGATAAATGTAAAACAGAACTGGGCCTATTCTACAAATTCATAAACAACAAATTGCAGGTAAAGGATAATATCCAGAGGTTGAAAATAGGAAACAGATTCACAGAAAATGATAATGCAATGTATGAAACATTAAACCAAAAGTTCCAAAGTGTGTTTATACAAAATGAAATCTTAAGAGAACCAGACACAATAAGAATTTCTGAGAACATCATAGAGCGTATAGAGGTGTCTAGAGATGAAGTGGAAAATATGCTACAGGAGCTAAGTAAGAACAAAGCAGTTGGTCCAGATGGAGTTTCACCATGGGTTCTGAGAGAATGTGCATCTGAGCTCAGCCTTCCACTTCACCTGATCTTTCAGGCATCCCTGTGTACAGGAGTCATAGCAAACATGTGGAAAAAGGCTAACATAGTTTCAATCTACAAAAGTGGCAACAGGGAAGACCCCACCCCTCTCAGTTATAGACCTGAATCATTGACAAGTGTAACAGTGAAAAGATTGAAAAAAATAATAAAAACTAAATGGGTAGAACACCTGGAGAGAAATTATATAATATCACACAGACAGTATTGTTTTCGATCTGGAAGATCCTGTGTATCGAATTTACTCAGTTTCTATGATTGAGCCACAGAGATTTTAAAGGAAAAAGGTAGTTGGGTCGACTGCATCTATCTAGACATAAAAAAAGCTTTCGACAGAGTTCCACATAAGAGGTTGTTCTGGAAACTAGAAAATTTTGGATGGGTGACAGGTAAGCTTCTAACATAGATGAAAAATTTTCTGACTGATAGAAAAATGAGGGCAGTAATCAGAGGCAATCGGACTGGAGAAGTGTCACAAGTGGAGTACCACAGTACATGCACCAGAAATGTTCATTGTCTACATAAATGATCTACCAGTAGGAAGACAGAATTATATAAACATGTTTGCTGATGATGCTAAGATAATGGGATGGATAAAAAATTTAGATGATTGTCATGCCCTTCAAGAAAACCTGGACAAAATAAATATATGGAGCACCACTTGGCAAATGAAATTTAATGTGAATAAATGCCATGTTATGGAATGTGGAATAGAACATTGATCCCACACAACCTACAAATTATGTGAGAAATCTTTATATAATTCTGATAAAAGAAAGAGGTCTAGGGTTGATTCTAGATAGAAAACTATCACTTGAGGCCCACATAAAGAACGTTGTGTGAGGAGCCTATGCCACGCTTTCTAACTTCAGAATTTCGTTTAAATACATG
>NW_025555840.1:10000-13405 GCF_020424385.1 Procambarus clarkii
ATGGGAGAAAGCCCCTGGTAGCCGCGAATTAAAATAACCACCTACATTAATTGATAACTAGGAAATAGTATCTGGAAACTTTAGCTGAACGAAAACACAATACCAATTTGTTTAGATGTTTTTCTTAATATAAAGATCAACAGAAAGGATTCTTATTCATTATGGCCAAATTAACAAAAAAAAAAAACGATAATTTTCATTGAGGACCATATATTAGAGCATACTTAGTCACTTATATATTAAAAGTATTGTGTATTTTGAACCATTGGGGTTGTAAACAAACAGAACGGCCTACCCGAAAAGTCGTAACATAAAATGTTGCATATGTTTTTGCTAATTTATTATTTGATAAATGATTATTATTAATTACGACAACTATAGAGGTTTCCCATTAGTTAAATTACTGTAGTCTGACTAAATGCTACTACAAAACATATATAAATCCAGGGAAAGTCACAGTGACCAGCGACATTAAAGCATAGAGGGTTAAATAGTAACAGGCAACTGTCGGCGAACGAAAAATTAATTTCCAAATTTATTAGATGTTTTCCTAAATATAAAGATCGATAGGCTGGAATTTTCTGGATTATGGCCTAATTAAGGCAAAAATATATATATTTTTACTTGAGAACAAATATCAGAGCATAGTCAGTGAGTTATAGAATAATAGAGTGTGGTATTTCATTGTATAACAAGAGATAGTCCATGGAAGCGATAATAGACGTAGTTTTACACAAAATAACGTCCAAAAACAGCTGTAGAGTCAAACGGCAAATGTTGACGTTCTTTTTAAGAGGACAGGTTGGGAGGCGAGAACCTCGAGCTGTGAGGAGCAGTGAAGAGGAGTGTCACGTGCTTCTGTAGAGGTGGTGAAGCACCATTGTTGCTCGAGGAAACTTGATGGTGTAGCAGCCAAGAGAGCTGTGGAGGACCCTAACAGAAGGGTGAAGCACTGTAGTTGCTCAAAGAAACTTCATGATAGCAGCCTGGAGGAGCTGCAGAGGATCCTGGTAGTGAAGCCCGGAAGAACCTGAAGATATCAGGGTAGTGAACTTCCAGAGGTGGAAGGGAGTTCTGGTGGATTACTTTGTAGGGAGTTGATATGGTTTGCTTGTCATTAGCGTGCAAGACGCAGTGAGAGGTGGGTGATTGCTTGCATTCTATGTCAAAGAGTGTTTTATACTGAAGTTTAAAGTTACAGTCGTAGGCTGGATTACCTACAGATGTATGTGTTCTAGGACTGATAGGGTGATCGATTGATCATTGCAGTGTATCAAGGAACATTTATGCTGATATATGTTATTGCATTCACATGCTGATTTTCATTGTACACATTTATATATATATCTATATATATATATATATATATATATATATATATATATCTATATATATATATAATATATATATATATATATATATATATATATATATAATAGATATATATATATATATATATATATATATATATTATATATATATATATATATATATATGATATATATGCAAACAAGCCTGAATGGTCCCCAGGACAATATGCAACTGAATTCTAGGGTGTGAGTTTTCAGTTATATATATATATATATATATATATATATATATATATATATCTCTATATATATTATATATATATAATATAGAGATATATATAATATATATATATATATATATATATATATATATATATATATATATATATATATATATATATAGAGATAGTTTGAGATATATATCTCGAACTATCTACTTCTTATGTAAGGTCTGATGGCGTAGTGGGTTAAAGCATACTAGTTATGCCAGCTACTGAAAGGTAGTTGTGCTTTCTGGGTTCGAGTCCCACTGGTGGGGTGTTGTCCAAAGATTGTTTATCTTCACTTGTGGTTTATGCAAGTATAGGCTATAAGCTGGACACGAGTTCTCTCACATTGAAAGTGGCTTGACGAAAATGCAGACTGACCCCTCACTCATCTGGTGCCTTCGGGAGGTAGAGATGTTTGAGATATATATCTCGAACTATCTACTTCTTATGTAAGGTCTGATGGCGTAGTGGGTTAAAGCATACTAGTTATGCCAGCTACTGAAAGGTAGTTGTGCTTTCTGGGTTCGAGTCCCACTGGTGGGTGTTGTCCAAAGATTGTTTATCTTCACTTGTGGTTTATGCAAGTATAGGCTTATAAGCTGGACACGAGTTCTCTCACATTGACAGTGGCTTGACGAAAAATGCAGACTGACCCCTCACTCATCTGGTGCCTTCGGGAGGTAGAGATGTTTTGAGATATATATCTCGAACTATCTACTTCTTATGTAAGGTCTGATGCGTAGTGGGTTAAAGCATACTAGTTATGCCAGCTACTGAAAGGTAGTTGTGCTTTCTGGGTTCGAGTCCCACTGGTGGGTGTTGTCCAAAGATTGTTTATCTTCACTTGTGGTTTATGCAAGTATAGGCTTATAAGCTTGACACGAGTTCTCTCACATTGACAGTGGCTTGACGAAAAATGCAGACTGACCCCTCACTCATCTGGTGCCTTCGGGAGGTAGAGATGTTTGAGATATATATCTCGAACTATCTACTTCTTATGTAAGGTCTGATGCGTAGTGGGTTAAAGCATACTAGTTATGCCCAGCTACTGAAAGGTAGTTGTGCTTTCGGGTTCGAGTCCCACTGGTGGGTGTTGTCCAAAGATTGTATATATATATATATATATATATATATAATATATATATATATATATATATATATATATATATATACATATATATATTATATATATATATATTATATATATATAATATATATATATATTATAATATATATATATATATCTATATATCCTATATATTTATATTTCTCTTGTTGATAGTGCAACAGTGTATGTAGACTTGATCTACTTGAGGAGGTTGATAGTACCAGGTGGTGAATCAGAAGATAGGATACCACTTGATAAGCTGATGATGGAGTTCTGATGGTGTTGGAGAGCAACCTGATTGTATAGTATAGAGTATAGGATTCATTATTATTATATGTGTATATGTATTGTGTAGGGGCCTCGTAGCCTGGTGGATAGCGCGCAGGACTCGTAATTCTGTGTCGCGGGTTCGATTCCCGCACGAGGCAGAAACAAATGGGCAAAGTTTCTTTCACCCTGAATGCCCCTGTTACCTAGCAGTAAATAGGTACCTGGGTGTTAGTCAGCTGTCACGGGCTGCTTCCTGGGGGTGGAGGCCTGGTCGAGGACCGGGCCGCGGGGACACTAAAAAGCCCCGAAAATCATCTCAAGATAACCTCAAGATAACCAGATGTGCTCTGTCCAGTTAATGTATTCAAATTTGCTGGTATTTGACCTTGTCCTAGTGAGGCTTCCCAGGAAATAGTAAAGGAAAAGAGAGAGAGAGAGAAAGAACTAA
>NW_025555843.1:0-11514 GCF_020424385.1 Procambarus clarkii
CAACTATATATGTGGGCAGTGCTGATATGTTGTTGCATGCCATTATAGTGTGACCTATGTAACGCTGGGGTTACTTTGTTCTTTAAGTTATGTTGAGGACTTAAGGATTCAGTGAGTTAATTAAGGGGTAATTAACTGGATAAGGGGTGCACACTTAGTATTGGGGAGTGAGTGGGGGCTGTTAAGGGAACAGTGTTGAGCTATAATGAGATACGTCTCGGGAGCAATTAATTGTCCATGTGACAGTTAATTGACCACTCTAGCTAATTATGTAATTAGCCTTCTCATCATGAATTCACGTAGTGGGAGAGGTTCTGTCAGAGTCTGTCAGTATTTGTGTTAACGTAATATGCTCGAGACTAATTACCTTTCAGGGGTATAGCATTAGTGGCTCATGTTAATTAGTGGAGTAATTAGCATTGGAGAGCTCCGGTGACTCGGTAAAGCGAGGTCATGGAGCTAGCATAAATCGTTGTATTAATCATATCCTGTCTGAGGACAGTGGATTATTGGCACATCTTGTTAATTAGGGTAATTAACTCCTTTCCCGTGAATTCACAGTGTTTGATGAGACCTGCTTAGGCAGTGCGGAGTGAGACGTATTTATGGATGGTTAATTATCGGTCCTGGTGACAGTTAATTAATGGCTCAGTAATTAGTGGGTTTAATTAGGGTAATTAACACTCACTAGTAATTTTTTTGACACAGACTGTGGAGAAGCTACCAAGTTAGGGTAGGCTTAGTTAACGTAACTCAATGGGGATGTAATTAGTGGTCCGTTTGACCTTAATTGAGAATTACTCACTGAATACTTGCAAGGAGTCAAGTGTGTTGTAATATGTTGAGTTATTGTTAACAAGAGAGAGACAAGTGTTAAAGATTAACGTAGAGTATCATCATGTTGTTGTCTAGTGGGAGACAATTGTTTGTGATTACCGTGGTACTTTGTTGCTGACTGCTGCGATCAGTCAATTAACGTAATTAATCACTTCAGGCAATTTCTTTTGGTTGTCGTCTGGTGACGAGAGTAGAGTCATACTAGGGATCTGTGGAGCTGTGTCCCAGAATTCCCGCCTTGCCTGTCGGTGTATCGGGTTACAACAGGGCAACTTCTTAGTGGGAGTTGCAAAGAGTGTTCACACGGGGTTGTGATAGGGGGGAGTCACTGTTAGACTCCGCCTAGTTACGTGGGTCTCTCCTGGGGGGCGGGAGGATCCCTAAGCTTGTGATTATAGTAGCTGTCAGGGAAACCGTGACACTATTGATTGCCTGCTTGTGTCTTTGTTTCAGTGGATCCTTCATTTGTTCAGTTAGTTCATGTTATCAGCCCGAAGTGTCAGCAAGATGGAGCCTGCTGTCACTTCTCGAGGGTTGTTGAATAGCTGTGTTGCAAATGCCACTTGATGTACAATAACGTAACCATTCGCTGTGGTGTAACTTAGTCTGTGATATTTTTCTTTGATTTGCAATATTGCGTCATCAGTGGGCACACCTGTGTTCAGGTTAGTTCAGTATGCAGCCTCACAGCAAGGGTTGCTATTTAGCTGTTTGTTATCGTGCCACTGGATTGACATTAACGTAACGTAAACTCGGTAATGTAGTAGTTAGTCTCTTGTTATTAATAAATTGTTATGTTATAGAAAACAGTCTTTGATGTCAACCCTTCAACCATATTATTCCACTATATTTCTGCATAATATCATTAAATGTTGATGTGATCTTGATAAGGCGCTGTTCTTGGGAATTCGAATTCCAATTCATAGCGCCACTTCAAATATAATATTTGATTGTGAGAACCCGTCGGTTACCCTTTATTAGTTTTAACGTCCTGTTTAACTAGAAGGAGCCAGCGGCCAATTGAGGACAGGTTTTCACCCTTGTTGGTGGAGGCCTGGCGGTTTGCTCCCGCTTTTCCTTTTTCTACTGGACTCATGCTTAACTGCCGTGAGCAGACTTTAAACTTGTAGTCCACCTCTTAAGGGAGGTAGGCGTAGAGAAAAATCTCACAATCGATGGGCGCTGAGCTAATCACTATTTTTCCCCACACTCGCCTCTCCCACAAGGCGTTGCTCCTTGTCCTAGGCACGGTGTCGTCCTTCCAAGATTCTCAGTGGATGTGACCCCAGTCACAGCTAGGCCTGCCCGCCCACCTTCCAGACCTCAACGTCCAGCCAGCGGCGCCGCCCAGCGTCGTCGCCGACTATTTTCCAAGTTTGGCACTTCTCTGCTCACTGAACTTGGTTCCTCTTTTGCTTCCCAGAAGCGCAGGGTCTCCAATAACTATGATGGGCTGCGATGGCCAGCTCAATCCACTGAACAAGGCTTGCAGAGCCTCCAATCCTTGAGAGCAGACCGAGGCGCGTCCTGTCGCTTCCAAGGTCAGACCACTCTGACGTTGGCGCCGCCCGGGCACTCGGTGACGTCATGGCGGGGGCCCTGATTGGTCGCCCGTGACCTACGTCGGCAATCCGCGATCGGCTAATGTCCCTTCCAAAAGGTCATATCTGCCATAGGGGATATACTGTTTCATTTTATAACAGGGCGCCAATTTTCCTTTATTTACAACTTATAATATAACTTCTTTCCCTTAACTGGCAGCTGGTCTGGTCGCCACATATATCATTAGACTCCCTGAACCTCAGAGAATCCGTAGGGAGAGCTGATATGACTCTTTAAGCCGGCAAACGAAAGAAATAGGAGAGGGCACCGTAACATACCCCTCCCCTTAAAATAAGAGTCATATCGGAAGAGCAGCACTCAAGAGGGCAATCTATACTCTTGCTCCCTCCGTTCCTGAAGTGTCACTCCTCCAGTTGGTGACGTGGCTCGTACCACCTTGCCAGTCACTTGCCTCATTGTATCTCCACCTCGCATAGTACCGGGTGTGATGGGTGTTCCCTGAACACCTACAAGAAATCCTCTCTCCGTGGCTACGAGTGTACTCCCACGGCTCGTTACCACTGTAAGATTCAGTGCATGCGGCGCCTCCACCGCGTCGTGCACTCCGAGATAGTCTTGCATTTCCACTGCGTCCTACAGGTACTCCATGTTTCCTCTCATGATCTCCTCTTCGCCAATCTTCTCTCTTCTCGGTTCCTCTTCTCTCGTAGGTGTGTTGTCTCCTCACAGTGGCACTTGTAACCTGTACTCCATCCAGCAGCTTCCTCTCTTCCACACTAGGCTTTTGCGATGGCCCAATGCCCCTCTGGTTAGGCTGGCGCCTACCCTGGGTGTACCTATTCCCTGCTTTCTTCGTATTGCCCTTCCTATACCACTCGCTCCTTCGTCCCCGACGAACATCTTCACTCCTCCATGAGATTCTCTTCCCTGCAGACGTCTTCTTTGGTTCGTGGTTGGGCTCATCCCCCTCCCTGTGGCTCACCTCACCACGGTGGTTCATCTTGCACCTACCACTATTCATCTGGCCGGCATAGGGTGCCTTGCGTCGTGGCTCCTCCACTCTGCCCCTCACTGCCGTTCGCTCATCCACTGAGCTTACTTTATTCACGTTTCTGTATGGAGGGAGTGCGGTC
This sequence comes from Procambarus clarkii, assembly GCF_020424385.1. NCBI lineage: Eukaryota > Metazoa > Arthropoda > Malacostraca > Decapoda > Cambaridae > Procambarus > Procambarus clarkii. The sequence goes on from NW_025555843.1 coordinate 3,534, forward strand.
TGCAGCCTCTTCACCGCCCCAGGCGTTTGTACAGCTGCTCCTCGCCACTCCTCCACACGCATCATCAGGCTCAGTCGGAGGTCCCCGTCGGGGTTTTCCACAGCCTCCGACGACCTCTCTGCACTCTCGCCCTCGTTGTCGTCGTCTCTGGCGACGTTTCCCCTGGCGAAGTCGGCTTCCTCACTACCATCTGGAACGTCCGATACCTCACCTGGCAGGGTTGTACCGCTGCTTGCAACATAGGCACTCCTGGCCCAATCGGGTTGTATCCTGCCTCCTCCGAGGTCATTACCCAGCACCATCTGTACATGCTCTAGGGGTAACTTAGGGGCTACACCTACTATAGCTTTCTCGACTCCGCAGTCGGCAATCAGCTGTACTTCGTGAAGTGGCAACCTGTATTCCTCCCCCACACTGCGTATCCTCACCACTCCCACAGGTGAATCATTAAATTCCTTGGGGAGAATACTCCTGGTCACCATACTTATGTCAGCACCCGTATCTCGAAGCACGGCAACCTCCACTGGGTCTGACTTTCCAAACTTCACGTTGGCCCTGAAAACGAAGGGATGTTCACCCAACTTCATTTCCCAACCATTCACGTTGGGTCCACTATAATATGGGGTGTGAACAAACACTCTCTCCTCTTCCAACATTAATCCTACATTCCTTTGGTGCTCCTCACACTCGCGGGCATAATGTCCTCTCACACCACAGTTGTAGCATCGGCCACCTCCCCTGGGCGGCCACTCGCTAGTCACTCTGGCGGTACCACTTGCAGACGTCCCCTGGGTCCTCCTTGGACTCCTTGTCGTCGTATCCGGGACTGCAGCACTTGCTCCCGAGTTAGGTCCACTGCTCACAGCTTGGGGCTTCCTCCCCGCGTCTCTTGAGCTCTTGAACCGCGTCACTTCATCGGGCACACTACTCATGGGAGAGTCCCCACTCGTCCTCGCTCCTCCTGAACTCCTAAGGCTCCCTCCCGACCTGGGGTAAGGCGAGTGTCTGGGCGGCCCCTCCCTCCTGAGATGTAGTGCCTCCTCCAGCATGTCGGCTCGATCCGCTGCAGCCTTCAGGTCCTTAATACCTGCTTCTCTCAACCTTACTCGCAACTCAGGATGGAGCACTGACATAAACTTCTCCATCACTATCAGTCGTTTGATATCATCCACCGACTCCGCTTCCTCCGCCTTCAACCATCGTAGGAATTTCCGTTCCATATCCCTGGCGGTCTCGGCGTAAGTCTTTCCCGACGCTCTTGTACTCTCTCTGAACCGCTTCCGGTACATCTCCGGAGTCAGCCGGAATGAGTGGAGCACCGCATCTTAATCACGTCGTAACTAGTACACTCCTCTAGGTCCAGCATGTTATAGGCTTCCCGGGCCTCACCAGTCAACCTGCCCTGGACCAGAGCAGCCCAATCATCTTCCGGCCACTCCTTCAGAGTTGCTATCCGTTCAAAGTGTTCGAAGAACGCCTCAGCTTCTTGTGGTTCGAACGTAGGTAAGTCACGTTCCCTTACCTTGAGTCATCCCGCCGTGCAGGTAGTGAGGGCAGACCACGTTCAAACGCGACGCAATTCGACTTCTTTCTTTGCCTTTATCTCCTCAGTCGCAGTTGTCTCTCTCCTTCTTCTCGCTGCAGCCGAGCTTCTCGCTCCTCTCGCTGCATTTGCGCTTCTCTCTCCTCTCGCTGCATTTGCGCTTCTCTCTCCTCTCGTCGCAGCTGGGCTTCCAGTTGCATCTTCATTATTTCCAGTTGCAGGCTCCTCTTACTACAGCCGGACCTCCCACTGCTCCCATGTTCACTGTGAATTCTCTCCACACTGGTAGGCGCTTGGGGAGGCCCTAGTCGGGACGGTTCATCTTGCGACGGCTCTCCTCGGGACGGCTCCTCTTGAGATGGCTCCTCTCCCGTCGCTTCCTCTCGAGCTGTGAGCTGTGCCATGATCTCTATCCTTCGCTCCGCTACCTTAGTCGTCCTCAACCTGATCCCAAAGTGGTTTGCCACTTGTTGGAGCTGGGCCTTGGTACACTCTTCCAAAATTCTCTCGTCCCTTGTGTCAATAAATTTCTTTACTTTGTCTTCCTCCATCTCTATATCATCAAGGATACACGACAGCACAGACAAGTTAGTAGGCACTAATTTCACCGTTTCAGTCCCTTAGCTGGTTGAGTAACAGTACCACCGAATTCACTGGCCACACTGTATTAGTACCCTGGCAACACTTGTCTTGAAATTTGGGCCACACTGTAGCTTGATCCGCGCTTCCTGGCGAAGTTCCCAGTTCTTGGCTACCGGGGTTCGAATCCTGGCGAGGTCGCCAGTTCTCTTGTCACGTGGGGGTGGGCGGTCCGGGGCTCTGCTAACACTCGGCTGCTAGGGGCTCAAAGGCCCAAATACTCAGCCCCTCCGACTCCCTGGATTCACCGGAGTCTCCTTGGTCACACAAGAGAGGACCAACAATGCCCACCTCCGCAGCAGGTCTTTGCTTCCACCGCAAAGGGGTGCCACTGATTCACCCTGGAAGCCCTTCAGTCAAACACGGGGAAACTGCTGTTAACAGTTCCGGCCTAGACCCGTGGGGGAGTGAAGGAAGACTCAGGCTTACCTATAACCATGACCTCCCTGAGTCTTGCCTGCCAGACAAAAAAGGTTGCAGGAACTCCTTTCCCGCCTGTCTTCTCTATCTTCCTCTTAGCAAGGTCGCCAGCTGGGTTATTATATCTGCGCCCCAGCAACGCAGTTCAGTGGGTGTATTATATATTGTTTGTAGCCAGAAATGTATGCTCATAGAGAAATATCATAAATGGAGGCACACTCAAACACAGTGATAAAATGTGTGGAATTACTGATGCAAATTACATGAACACACACACACATCACAAGTAATACATGAATACGGAAATATGGATAATGAGTCTGGAGATCGTCAGCCTCTTCTTCCACGACCTCCAACCCTCCTTCAACTGGGCAGAAAGACAGGAGTCTCACACTCTCACAGGCGGGCCTCTTCACCACGTCGGCGCCTCTTCTTCACTGTCCTGCCATCCATACACACTGTCCTCTCTGAAAGTCCTGGACTCAAGCTGCCTTGCAGCCTATTCTACTATTAAAGTAATAAAGTCTTGCTGCCACATACACAAGAAATATTGTGGCCTAACTAGCCTACTCATACAAGGGGTAATGGGAGGGAAAATGATCTACCTTACATTCCTGGCTCACGACGCCTGTCCCTCGATGGTGTGAGGTTCCCACGCTTCCTTGGGTCGATCCTTGACGATCCAGGACGTTCCACAGGTCCTCAGGTGTCGTGGAGCCTTCGCGTCGTCGCCGTTCCAATCCCTGAGATTCAGCTGCCCCAATCCTGGTTCATCGATGGCGCTGAGCTAATCACTATTTTTCCCCACACTCGCCTCTCCCACAAGGCGTTTGCTCCTTGTCCTAGGCACGGTGTCGTCCTTCCAAGATTCTCAGTGGATGTGACCCAGTCACAGCTAGGCCTGCCCGCCCACCTTCCAGACCTCAACGTCCCAGCCAGCGGCGCCGCCCAGCGTCGTCGCCGACTATTTTCCAAGTTTGGCACTTCTCTGCTCACTGAACTTGGTTCCTCTTTTGCTTCCCAGAAGCGCAGGGTCTCCAATAACTATGATGGGCTGCGATGGCCAGCTCAATCCACTGAACAAGGCTTGCAGAGCCTCCAATCCTTGAGAGCAGACCGAGGCGCGTCCTGTCGCTTCCAAGGTCAGAACCACTCTGACGTTGGCGCCGCCCGGGGCACTCGGTGACGTCATGGCGGGCCCTGATTGGTCGCCCGTGACCTACGTCGGCCAATCCGCGATCGGCTAATGTCCCTTCCAAAAGGTCATATCTGCCATAGGGGATACTGTTTCATTTTATAACAGGGCGCCAATTTTCCTTTATTTACAACTTATAATATAACTTCCTTCCCTTAACTGGCAGCCGGTCTGGTCGCCACATATATCATTAGACTCCCTGAACCTCAGAGAATCCGTAGGGAGAGCTGATATGACTCTTTAAGCCGGCAAACGAAAGAAATAGGAGAGGGCACCGTAACAGTATACAATTTAAGACTGTTTGCATTTGGCGGTGGGTTTTAGTATGCACAAGGATGTCATCTGCATAGCTGATAGTGATGTTTGCCGGACTAGTTGGGATTGATTTTAGTAAAGCATTAATTAGAACATTAAACAAGGTAGGACTAAGTACTCCTCCTTGTGGGGTGCCTAGTTGCATTACTTTAGTTTCACTCTTGTAGCCTTGGAACAGTGCAGAGGACTTCCGGTTGGTAAGATAGCCTCGTATCCGTTGTAATAAATGTCCCCCTATATCCATTCTCGCTAATTCATACATAATCACTTCCCTATTAGCAACATCAAAGGCATTTTTTAAATCAAGAAATGTTGTGTACTTGTGCCTTTTATCTCCATGAACAGTAAGAAAGGTTGTGATACAGGTGTGTACACTTTTACCATGTGTGAAACCATTGATATCAGGTGACATGTGCTCTTTAACTCTATACAATAATCTATTAAGCACCATTCTCTCAAAGGTTTTGCACATGCAACTGGTCAGTGAGATGGGACGGAAAGCCTGGTTGTCCAGGCTTTGGTACAGGTACCGTAAGACTGGTGGTCCATGATACAGGCAACTGCCCAGTGACATAGCTGGCATTAAACAATTCTAATAATGGGTTACCGGGTACACGATGTAGGATTCTTAGAATATCATAGGTGATGCCGTCCTCACCAGGAGCAGTGCTACTGCCCCTGGAGAGGGCTGCATCCAATTCATAATCTGTATATGGAACATCACATTCATCATGTTGCTTGCTCAACATGAAATTTATGAGAGCATTTCTGTCTGTGGACCTCTCCCGCAATTTCTCCCTAGTGCTAGCTGGTAACATTCCAAGGCTGGAAACCTGAGCCCATTTTGCAATTAACTGATTGGCTTTCTGTAGCGGGTTTGGGTGTGAAACTTGTCTACTATTTTTACCAATAATTTTGTTTATGCCTTTCCAGCTTTGCCCAGGGAGTATGCAGGTTAAGTCCACTAACAAACCCTCCCATTTATTTTTGTCTCAGTTCAGTCATTCTCTCCCTTGCCGCTGCAAGCGCGGCTGAAACAGTTTAACATTGAGGAGTTCTAAGGTTCTTATATGCTTTACCTGTCTGTCTAGCAATTGATTTAAGCTGTAGTATGGGTGCTACGTGTCCTGTTGTTGACAATAGTAGTAGTAGGGAATCTACGTGTTCTGTTGATGACAACAGAAGTAGTAGTGATGCTACGTGTTTTGTTGTAGACAACAGTAGTTATAATGATGCTACGTGTCCTGTTGATGACAACAGTAGTTGTAGTGATGCTACGTGTTCTGTTGTAGACAATGGTAGTAGTAGTAGTGGCGCTACGTGTCCTGTTGATGACAACAGTAGTTGTTGGAAATTTCCAACACTTACACACTACCATTGTATTATAATACATCATTATTATATACTAATTACAGTAGTTATTAATTTCACTAACGGTAGTGATAATATAAATTAATATTTCTTTATCTGAGCCTATTGCTAATATTCTCACGACATCGAGAGGCAGGATTGCGTCAGATATTGTACATTTAAACATATTTATTACCAATATGTTAGAGAATTGAATGTGGTTCACTAAAATTATCAGTATTCCGTACAGTAATTAACTATGGATAATATAGCTCTCATTAATCCAAAACCGAGAGTTATTAACTGAAATTATTATCAAGTAGCAGTTTCATCTGTTACTTACGAATGCTATGGAGGAAATAAATTTTCTCTCCATTTCTCGATTAACACCGTTTAACGAGAATATATTAGTTAATTCCCTTTAATTGCAACCCAGTTCTCATTAATGCATTACATCAGTAATTACACGGAAAAGAATTATCCATGATTAGTCATTTCTGTTGTGAATGCGTGAGACGAGTTGAGGGAGGTCGGAGAGACGCCGCCATTACTTCACCAGCAGTTACCATGCTGTGAGGACGCCAACAATTACATCGTGCGTCGTCCCGGGAGTGTCGATTACCATCAATACTACGTTGCATTTAATCGGCCTAGGAGCGTGCCATTGCTCCAGTAGAAATTTGGAATTGCTTTGGTGGACAACCAGCTGGTTAAGTGTTTAGTATTGGTTATATTGAGTACTCTTTATATAATTTACTGTGCACTGTCCATCGTTATGCTACGCGACCTCCCCAAACAATAAGTACGTCCATAAGGAATTAAATTCATTCCTTTTATGGCATAGTGCGGATATTATATAGTAGGTGTAACCAATTAGTATATCTAGTTGAAATTTCAGCTTGTGTTGTAAACGGTCGTGGCCATCATGTTCCCACGTCATGCTTGAACTCACGTGTTGCCACAAGTAGCAGACGACGCCATTGCACCTCTTCCTCTCCGTTCACTATTACAGCTAAGCAGCTGAAATCCTTCCTATTGTTTATTTAATTGAGCAAATTCTAGATCAGTCAAAGAGATTTAGTTTATTTGATTTGAGATACTTAACGGAATATGTTAGCCTCATAAAAGTCAAATGAGAATAATTGCTCAGTTTATCAACATATAATCTTTTTACCATTAATCAGTTTATCTAATGTTTCTTAATAGTATTTAGTAGAATTACTAATTTTTATTCGAGGAAGAACCAGCCTCGATGAAGCGTACTGGGAGTAGAGTACTTCTGGTATTAACCCCCAATTTTGTGAAGGAGGGGAAGTTTATTCTCGAACATTAATATTATACAGTCCATTGAAGTTTAAAGAATAATCTTTAATAGTTTCTTATCCATAGGCACTGGTATTTCAGTCCTCATCATTTAATTTTATCTGTTTCCCTTTTCAGTCAAAATAGGGTGGTCCATCGATTGATTTAAATCAATCTATTAATTAAATATCAATCAATCAATAGAGAGTAAACTTTCTCCCAACAGTAGTAGTAGTAGCGCTACGTGTTCTGTTGTTGACAACAGTAATATTAGTAGCGCTACGTGACCTGCTGATGACAACAGTAATAGTATTGACGCTACGTGTCCTGTTAACTCTTCCTGAAGTTATCTTGAGTTGATTATGGGCTTTAGTGAATCCGCGGCCCAGTCCTCGACCAGGCCTCCACCCCCAGGATTCCACCCGTGACAGCTGACTAAATCCCAGATACCTATTTACTGCTAGATAACAGTGGTATAGGGTGAAAGAAACTGTCCATCGTTCCTCGCTGGGGCCCAGGATCGAACCCGGGACCATAGGACCACGTGTCCAGCGTGCTGTCCGCTTGGTCGGCCAGGGGCCACTACTACAACTGTTGTTGACAACAGTAGTAGTAGTGGTGCTTTGAGTCCTGTTGTTGACAACAGTAGAAACAGTGCGCTACATGTCTTGTTGATGACAACAGTCGTAGTAGTGATGCTACGTGTCCTGTTGATGACAACAGTGGTAGTAGTGACGCTACGTGTCCTGTTGTTGACAACAGTGGTAGTAGTGACGCTACGTGTCCTGTTGATGACAACAGTGGTAGCAGTAACACTACGTGTCCTGTTGTTGACAACAGTATTTATAGTGGTGCTACGTGTCCTGTTGATGACAACTGTAGTAGTAGTGGCGCTATGTGTCCTGTTGTTGACAACTGTAGTAGTAGAGGTGCTACGTGTCCTGTTGTTGACAACATTAGTAGTAGTAGTAGTGGGGCAAGGTGTCCTGTTGTTGACAACAGTAGTACTCGTGGCACTACGTGTCCTGTTGTTGACATCTGTAGTAGTAGGGGTGCTACGTGTCCTGTTGTTGACATCTGTAGTAGTAGGGATGCTACGTGTCCTGTTGTTGACAACTGTAGTAGTAGGGGTGCTACGTGTCCTGTTGTTGAAACTGTAGTAGTAGGGGTGCTACGTGTCCTGTTGTTGACATCTGTAGTAGTAGGGGTGCTACGTG
>NW_025555844.1:0-13680 GCF_020424385.1 Procambarus clarkii
GTTAGGTTGTGGGTTAGATTAGATAGCTTAGGTTGGTTGGTTAGGTTAGTACGTTGGTTGGTTAGGTGGTTGGTGGTTAGGTGGGTTTGGTTAGGTTACTTGGTTAGGTGGTTAGTTTGGTTGGTTAGGTTAGGTTGCTTAGGTTGGTTGCTTAGGTTGGTTACGTTGGTACTAACCAACTTAAGTTGGTTAGTACCATTGTTGTTAGCAGTGTTATAGTAGTTGGTTAGTATCACTAACCAACGTAAGTTGGTTACGTTATTACATTGGTTAGGTTGGTTGGTCACGTTGGTTAGGATGGTTGGTTACGTTGGTTAGGTTGGTTTGGTTACGTTGGTTGGTTGGTTACGTTGGTTAGGTTTGGTTGTGTTGGTTAGGTTGGTTTGTTAGGTGGTTGCTAAGGTGGTTGTTTAGGTTGTTGGTTAGGTTGGTTTGTTAGGTTAGGTTGGTTAGGTTAGGTTTAGTTAGGTTAGGTTAGGTTTTGGTTGGTTAGGTTGGTTGGTTTAGGTTGGTTGGTTAGGTTAGGTTTTGTTGGTTAGGTTTGTTTGTTAGGTTAGGTTGGTTTGTTAGGTTAGGTTTGGTTAGGTTGGTTTGTTAGGTTGGTTGTTTAGGTTAGGTTGGTTGGTTAGGTTGGGTTTGTTAGGTTAGGTTGGTTAGGGTCGGTTGCTTAGGTTGGTTGCTAAGGTTGGTTGCTTAGGTTGGTTGCTTAGGTTGGTTGGTTAGGTTAGGTTGGTTAGTTTAGGTTGCTTAGGTTGGTTGCTTAGGTTTGTTGCTTAGGTTGGTTGCTTAGGTTGGTTGGTTAGGTAGCTTGGTTAGGTTGCTTGGTTAGGTTAGATAGCTTAGGTTGGTTGGTTAGTTTAGATCGCTTAGGTTGGTTGGTTAGGTTAGATAGCTTAGGTTGGTTGGTTGGTTGTTTAGGTTTGGTTAGGTTAGGTTAGGTTAGGTTGGTTAGGTTAGGTTGGTGGTTGGTTGGTTTGGTTTGGTTGGTTGGTTAGGTTGGGTTGCTTAGGTTGGTTGCTTAGGTTGGTTACATATGGTTAGGTTGGTTGGTTCGGTTTGTTAGGTGGGTTTGGTTTGTTACATTGGTTCGGTTGGTTGGTTACGTTGGTGGTTAGGTTCGGTTGAGGTGTTTAGGTTGGTTGATTAGGTTGGTTGGTTACATTGGTTGATTAGGTTGGTTGGTTACGTTGGTTGATTAGGTTGGTTGGTTAGGTTGCTTGGTTAGGTTAGATAGGCTACCAACAATTACAGCCCTTTTTCTATTTCTCTTTTCTACAAACCTAGCCTAAACTAACCTAACTTAACCTGCAAACCTAGCCTATTTCCTAGTCAAAACAAACATAACCTAATCTAAGCTAACCTAACCTAACCTAACGTCACTAACTCCTGGATACCTATTTACTGTTAGGTGAATAGATGTATTCGTTGATAGGAAACGCTACCTACAATTACAGCCCTTTTTCTTTTTCTATTTCTACAAACCTAGCCTATTTCCTAGCCTAAACTAACCTAACCTAAGGTAATCTAACTAACTCCTGGATACCTATTTACTGCTACGTGAACAGAGAAGACACGCTACCAACAATTACTGCCCTATTTCTATTTCAACAAAAATAGCCTATTTCTTAGCCTAAACTAATCTAACCTAATTAAACCTAACCTAACCTAATCTAACCTTACCTATATATATACTTCACTACTCACTATCATCATCACTACCACACTACTCACTAACATCTTCACTACCTCACTACTCACCATCATCATCACTACCTCTCTACTCACCATCATCATCACTACCTCTCTACTCACCATCATCATTACCTCACTACTCACCATCATCATCACTACCTCACCATCATCATCACTACCTCTCTACTCACCATCATCATCACTACCTCTCTACTCACTAACATCATCACTACCTCTCTACTCACCATCATCATCACTACCACACTACTCACTAACATCATCACTACCTCACTACTCACCATCATCATCACTACCTCTCTACTCACCATCATCATCACTACCTCACTACTCACCATCATCATCACTACCACAATACTCACTAACATCATCACTACCTCACTACTCACCATCATCATCACTACCTCTCTACTCACCATCATCATCACTACCTCACTACTCACCATCATCATCACTACCACACTACTCACTAACATCATCACTACCTCACTACTCACCATCATCATCACTACCACAATACTCACTAACATCATCACTACCTCACTACTCACCATCATCATCACTACCACAATACTCACTAACATCATCACTACCTCACTACTCACCATCATCATCACTACCACACTACTCACTAACATCATCACTACCTCACTACTCACCATCATCATCACTACCTCTCTACTCACCATCATCATCACTACCTCTCTAATCACCATCATCATTACCTCACTACTCACCATCATCATCACTACCTCACCATCATCATCACTACCTCTCAACTCACCAACATCATCACTACCTCTCTACTCACTAACATCATCACTACCACACTACTCGCCATCATCATCATTACCCCACTACTCACCATCATCATCACTACCTCTCTACTCACCATCATCATCACTACCTCTCTACTCACTAACATCATCACTACCACACTACTCGCCATCGTCATCATTACCTCACTTCTCACCATCATCAACATTACCTCACTACTCACCATCACTACCACACTACTCACCATCATCACTACCTCACTACTCACCATCATCATCACTACTTCTCAACTCACCACCATCATCATTTCCTCACTACTCACTAACATCATCACTTCCTCACTACTCACCATCATCATCATCATCATCACTACTCACCATTATCACTACCCACCATCATCACTACCACACTACTCATAAACATCATCACTACAACACTACTCACCATCATCACTACCACACTACTCACTATCATCACTACCACACTACTCGGTGAGTAGTGTGGTAGTGATAGTGAGTAGTGTGGTAGTGATGAAAATGGTGAGTAGTGTGGTAGTGATGATGATGGTGAGTAGTGTGGTAGTGATGATGATAGTGAATAGTGTGGTAGTGATGATGATAGTGAGTAGTGAGGTAGTGATGATGATGGTGAAGTGTGGTAGTGATGATGATGGTGAGTAGTGTGGTAGTGATGATGATGGTGAGTAGTGAGGTAGTGATGATGATGGTGAGTAGTGTGGTAGTGATGATGATGGTGAGTAGTGAGGTAGTGATGATGATGGTGAGTAGTGTGGTAGTGATGATGATAGTGAAGTGTGGTAGTGATGATGATGGTGAATAGTGTGGTAGTGATGATGATAGTGAGTAGTGAGGTAGTGATGATGATGGTGAGAAGTGATGTTATGTAGTTGTGTGGTTGTGATGATGGTGAGTAGTGAGGTAGTGATGATGATAGTGAGTAGTGAGGTAGTGATGATGATGGTGAGTAGTGAGGTAGTGATGATGATGGTGAGTAGTGTGGTAGTGATGATGATGGTGAGTAGTGTGGTAGTGATGATGATAGTGATGTAGTGATGATGATGGTGAGTAGTGAGGTAAAGATGATGATGGTGAGTAGTGTGGTAGTGATGATGATAGTGAATAGTGTGGTAGTGATGATGATAGTGAGTAGTGTAGTAGTGATGATGGTGAATAGTGTGGTAGTGATGATGATGGTGAGAAGTGATAGAAGTGATGATAGTGAGTAGTGATGATGATAGTGAATAGTGTGGTAGTGATGATGATGGTGAGTAGTGTGGTAGTTATTATGATAGTGAGGTAGTGATGGTGATAGTGAGGTAGTGATGATGATAGTGAATAGTGTGGTAGTGATGATGATGGTGAGTAGTGTGGTAGTGATAATGATAGTGAATAGTGTGGTAGTGATGATGATGGTGAGTAGTGATGATGATAGTGAGTAGTGAGGTAGTGATGATGATAGTGAGTAGTGAGGTAGTGATGATGATGGTGAATAGTGAGGTAGTGATGATGATGGTGAGGTAGTGATGATGATGGTGAGGTAGTGATGATGGTGAGGTAGTGATGATGATGGTGAGGTAGTGATGATGGTTAAGAGTAGTGTGGTAGTGATGATGGTGAGTAGTGTGGTAGTGATGATGATGGTGAGGTAGTGATGATGGTTAAGAGTAGTGTGGTAGTGATGATGGTGAGTAGTGTGGTAGTGATGATGTTTATGATTAGTGTGGTAGTGATGATGGTGAGTAGTGTGGTAGTGATGATGTTTATGAGTAGTGTGGTAGTGATGATGGTAAGTAGTGATGATGGTGAGTAGTGATGATGATAGTGAGTAGTGAGGAAGTGATGATGTAGTGAGTAGTGAGGTAGTGATGATGGTGAGTAGTGTGGTAGTGATGGTGAGTAGTGAGGTAGTGATGATGGTGAGTAGTGTGGTAGTGATGGTGAGTAGTGAGGTAATGATGATGATGATGATAGTGAGGTAGTGATGATGATGGTTAGTAGTGAGGTAATGATGATGATGGTGAGTAGAAAGGTAGTGATGATGATGGTGAGTAGAGAGGTAGTGATGATGATGGTGAGGTAGGGATGATGATGGTGAGTAGTGAGGTAATGATGATGGTGAGTAGAGAGGTAGTGATGATGATGGTGAGTAGAGAGGTAGTGATGATGATGGTGAGTAGTGAGGAAGTGATGATGTTAGTGAGTAGTGAGGTAGTGATGATGGTGAGTAGTGTGGTAGTGATGGTGAGTAGTGAGGTAATGATGATGATGGTGAGTAGTGTGGTAGTGATGATGGTGAGTAGTGTGGTAGTGATGGTGAGTAGTGAGGTAATGATGATGATGGTGAGTAGTGAGGTAGTGATGATGTTAGTGAGTATTGTGGTAGTGATGATGATGGTGAGTAGTGAGGTAGTGATGATGTTAGTGAGTAGTGTGGTAGTGATGATGATAGTGAGTAGTGAAGTATATATATAGGTAAGGTTAGATTAGGTTAGGTTAGGTTTAATTAGGTTAGATTAGTTTAGGCTAAGAAATAGGCTATTTTTGTTGAAATAGAAATAGGGCAGTAATTGTTGGTAGCGTGTCTTCTCTGTTCACGTAGCAGTAAATAGGTATCCAGGAGTTAGTTAGATTACCTTAGGTTAGGTTAGTTTAGGCTAGGAAATAGGCTAGGTTTGTAGAAATAGAAAAAGAAGAAGGGCTGCAATTGTAGGTAGCGTTTCCTATCACCGAATACATCTATTCACCTAACAGTAAATAGGTATCCAGGAGTTAGTTACGTTAGTTAGGTTAGGTTAGCTTAGATTAGGATATGTTTGTTTTGACTAGGAAATAGGCTAGGTTTGCAGGTTAAGTTAGGTTAGTTTAGGCTAGGTTTGTAGAAATACCTGCCAGACCCCCCACACCAGCCAGACCCCCCACTCCAGCCAGACCTCCCACACCAGCCAGCCCTCCCACACCAGCCAGACCTCCCACACCAGCCAGACCCCCCACACCAGCCAGACCAGCAAGTACAGCCACAACAGCAACTTTACCAACAAGTACAGCCACAACAGCAACTGTACCAACAAGTACAGCCACAACAGCAACTGTACCAGCAAACACAGTCACAACAGCATCTGTACCAGCAAACACAGTCACAACAGCAACTGTACCAACAAACACAGTCACAACAGCATCTGTACCAGCAAACACAGTCACAACAGCAACTGTACCAGCAAACACAGTCACAACAGCAACTGTACCAGCAAACACAGCCACAACAGCAACTGTACCAGCAAACACAGCCACAACAGCATCTGTACCAGCAAACACAGTCACAACAGCATCTGAACCAGCAAACACAGCCACAACAGCATCTGTACCAGCAAACACAGTCACAACAGCATCTGTACCAGCAAACACAGTCACAACAGCAACTGTACCAACAAGTACAGCCACAACAGCAACTGTACCAACAAGTACAGCCACAACAGCAACTGTACCAACAAGTACAGCCACAACAGCAACTGTACCAGCAAACACAGCCACAACAGCAACTGTACCAGCAAACACAGCCACAACAGCAACTGTACCAGCAAACACAGCCACAACAGCAACTGTACCAGCAAACACAAACACAGGTTAGGTTAGGTTAGGTTAGGTTAGGTTAGGTTGGTTGGTTAGGTTAGGTTGGTTGGTTAGGTTGGTTGGTTAGGTTAGGTTGGTTGGTTAGGTTGGTTGGTTAGGTCGGTTGGTTGGTTAGGTCGGTTGGTTAGGTTGGTTGGTTAGGTTAGGTTGGTTGGTTGGTTAGGTTGGTTGGTTGGTTAGGTTGGTTGGTTGGTTAGGTTGGTTGGTTAGGTTTGGTTGGTTGGTTAGGTCGGTTGGTTGGTTAGGTCGGTTGGTTGGTTAGGTAGGTTAGGTTGGTTGGTTAGGTTAGGTTGGTTAGGTTAGGTTGGTTGGTTAGGTTAGGTTGGTTAGGTTAGGTTGGTTGGTTAGGTTGGTTGGTTAGGTTAGGTTGGTTGGTTAGGTTGGTTGGTTGGTTAGGTTGGTTGGTTGGTTAGGTTAGGTTGGTTGGTTAGGTCGGTTGGTTAGGTTGGTTGGTTAGGTTGGTTAGGTTGGTTGGTTGGTTAGGTCGGTTGGTTAGGTTAGGTTGGTTGGTTAGGTTGGTTGGTTAGGTTGGTTGGTTGGTTAGGTTAGGTTGGTTGGTTAGGTTGGTTGGTTAGGTTAGGTTGGTTAGGTTAGGTTGGTTGGTTAGGTTGGTTGGTTAGGTTGGTTGGTTGGTTGGTTAGGTTGCTCAGGTTAGGTTGCTCAGGTTAGGTTGCTCAGGTTAGGTTGCTCAGGTTAGGTTGCTCAGGTTCGGTTGCTCAGGTTCGGTTGCTCAGGTTAGGTTGCTCAGGTTAGGTTGCTCAGGTTCGGTTGCTCAGGTTAGGTTGGTTGGTTAGGTTAGGTTGGTTGGTTAGGTTGCTCAGGTTAGGTTGCTCAGGTTCGGTTGCTCAGGTTAGATTGCTCAGGTTAGGTTGCTCAGGTTCGGTTGCTCAGGTTCGGTTGCTCAGGTTAGGTTGCTCAGGTTAGGTTGCTCAGGTTCGGTTGCTCAGGTTAGGTTGCTCAGGTTAGATTGCTCAGGTTCGGTTGCTCAGGTTAGGTTGCTCAGGTTAGGTTGCTCAGGTTAGATTGCTCAGGTTAGGTTGCTCAGGTTCGGTTGCTCAGGTTAGATTGCTCAGGTTAGGTTGCTCAGGTTCGGTTGCTCAGGTTCGGTTGCTCAGGTTCGGTTGCTCAGGTTAGGTTGCTCAGGTTAGGTTGCTCAGGTTCGGTTGCTCAGGTTAGGTTGCTCAGGTTCGGTTGCTCAGGTTAGGTTGGTTGGTTAGGTTAGGTTGGTTGGTTAGGTTGCTCAGGTTAGGTTGCTCAGGTTCGGTTGCTCAGGTTAGATTGCTCAGGTTAGGTTGCTCAGGTTCGGTTGCTCAGGTTCGGTTGCTCAGGTTAGGTTGCTCAGGTTAGGTTGCTCAGGTTCGGTTGCTCAGGTTAGGTTGCTCAGGTTAGATTGCTCAGGTTCGGTTGCTCAGGTTAGGTTGCTCAGGTTAGGTTGCTCAGGTTAGATTGCTCAGGTTAGGTTGCTCAGGTTCGGTTGCTCAGGTTAGATTGCTCAGGTTAGGTTGCTCAGGTTCGGTTGCTCAGGTTCGGTTGCTCAGGTTCGGTTGCTCAGGTTAGATTGCTCATGTTAGGTTGCTCAGGTTCGGTTGCTCAGGTTAGGTTGGTTGGTTAGGTTAGGTTGGTTGGTTAGGTTGCTCAGGTTAGGTTGCTCAGGTTCGGTTGCTCAGGTTAGATTGCTCAGGTTAGGTTGCTCAGGTTCGGTTGCTCAGGTTCGGTTGCTCAGGTTAGGTTGCTCAGGTTAGGTTGCTCAGGTTCGGTTGCTCAGGTTAGGTTGCTCAGGTTAGATTGCTCAGGTTCGGTTGCTCAGGTTAGGTTGCTCAGGTTAGGTTGCTCAGGTTCGGTTGCTCAGGTTCGGTTGCTCAGGTTAGGTTGCTCAGGTTAGGTTGCTCAGGTTCGGTTGCTCAGGTTCGGTTGCTCAGGTTCGGTTGCTCAGGTTAGGTTGCTCAGGTTAGGTTGCTCAGGTTAGATTGCTCAGGTTCGGTTGCTCAGGTTAGGTTGCTCAGGTTAGGTTGCTCAGGTTCGGTTGCTCAGGTTCGGTTGCTCAGGTTAGGTTGCTCAGGTTAGGTTGCTCAGGTTAGGTTGCTCAGGTTAGGTTGCTCAGGTTAGGTTGCTCAACCTTAGGTTAGGTTAGGTTACATTGCTTAGGTTGGTTGGTTACGTTGGTTGGTTGGTTAGGTTCCTTGGTTAGGTTCCTTGGTTAGGTTGGTTGGTTAGGTTGGTTGGTTGGTTGGATAGCTTAGGTTGGTTGGTTACGTTGGTTAGTTGGTTGGTTGGTTAGGTTCCCTGGTTAGGTTGGTTGGTTAGGTTACATAGCTTAGGTTGGTTGGTTAGGTTAGATAGCTTAGGTTGGTTGGTTAGGTTAGATAGCTTAGGTTGGTTGGTTAGGTTAGATAGCTTAGGTTGGTTAGGTTGGTTGGTCAGTTAGGTTGGTTAGGTTGGTTGCTTAGGTTGGTTATGTTGGTTAGGTTGGTTGTTTAGGTTAGTTAGGTTGGTAATCAATCAATCTTCGGCTATCCAGAGAATCTATCGAAACTGATGCTCCTACAGGAGGGGACACACAGAGAAATCTGTGCCCTGTACTTGCAACCGTTCGGTTGGTTGGTTAGGTTAGATAGCTTATGTTGGTTAAGTTGGTTAGTTAGGTTGGTTGGTTAGTTAGATAGCTTAGGTTGGTTGATTAGGTTGGTTGGTTGGTTAGGTTCCTTGGTTAGGTTGGTTGGTTAGGTTGCTTGGTTAGGTTAGATAGCTTAGGTTGGTTGGTTAGGTTAGGTTGGTTAGTTAGGTTAGATAGCTTAGGTTGGTTAGTTAGGTTGGTTGGTTGGTTAGGTTGGTTGATTAGGTTGGTTAGGTTGGTTGGTTAGGTTGGTTGGTTAGGTTTGGTTGGTTAGGTTTGGTTGGTTAGGTTAGGTTGCTTAGGTTGGTTGCTTAGGTTAGGTTGGTTAGGTTGGTTAGGTTTGTTAGGTTAGGTTAGTTACTGTTACGAACCCGGATCCAGCGTTCGAGCCTGGAGCAGTGACAAACACGCCATCTGTGGGTCAGCTCCCGAAACCCCCGCCAAACGAACGACGACACCTAGTGAGGACAGCGTGTACTGGCCTCGAGGACCAGTTTCCAGTCTGGTTCAGCATTCTACACCGCCGCTCCTGACCTCTGGTGAGGTGGTGCTCCGACGACAGCGCCATCTATGGACTGGATACGTCAGGTGTTTGTGTCTGAGGCTGTAAGTGTGGTGTTTTAGTGTCCCTGTTATTGATGACGTGTCTGCTTACAGAGCCGACCTGGGACCACTGTGTTGACGATTGAGTCAGTCTACCCGAGGCAGCCAGTCTCCATACAGTGAAGTTTGCTGCAGCTGTCGTGACGTCGTCCCCCCCGGAAGAACACTGTGGTGTGTTAAGCCTGCCAGTGGAGTGGCAGTGGAAGGATGTACCCGGGACCGACGGTTGGAGACGATAATCCACTGGGGTATTGAGGACAGGAGGGTGATTGGTGTATCACACGAGACTCCTGTCTAGGGCGTACCCCTTTTATCGTTCGTGGAGTGGCCGTACCAGTCTTGGTGGCTCAGTACCTGCCAGCAGACCTGCTGGACGTGTGGTTGACGGCCTCCACGACGGTGCCCCCAGTGGACCTGTGTTGTGGCTGACCTGTGGCCAGGGTAGACTCGGCGTTCTCAGAGGACACGTCTTGAGGCCACGAAGAAAGCACCGCGGACTCAGCACCTAGCTTCGAGGATCCATAGTCTCCAGCAGAAGACTACAGTGTTGATCCCCTTGTAAAGTGTTAATACCCCTCCCCCTTGTGTACGTTTTACTTTTATATATTTAAATGGTGAAGGTTATATTATATTATATTAAGTCCTTACCTTTCTTTCCCTACTCCCTTTAAGTTACTTGCGTCACGGATCGCATCCCTTGATAGCCTCTACTGGCTTGGGGCCGGATATATATCTTCCTCTAACTACATCAGAGTAAGAACCCCGTTGCGTCCCGAGAGGGCCGTAACATTGGTTGATTAGGTTGGTTGGTTAGGTTACTTGGTTGGTTAGGTTAGGTTGGTTCGTTAGGTAAGGTTAGGTTACTTGGTTGGTTAGGTTGGTTGGTTGGTTAGGTAAGGTTAGGTTGGTTGGTTAGGTTGGTTAGGTTAGTTGGTTAGGTTAGGTTAGGTTGGTTACATTGGTTGATTAGGTTGGTTGATTAAGTTGGTTGGTTAGGTTAGGTTGGTTGGTTGGTTAGGTTTGGTTGGTTAGGTTAGGTTGGTTGATTAGGTTGGTTGGTTGGGTTGGTTGGTTGGGTTGGTTGGGTTGGTTGGTTGTGTTGGTTGGTTAGGTTGGTTGATTAGGTTGGTTGATTAGGTTGGTTGATTAGGTTGGTTGATTAGGTTGGTTGATTAAGTTGGTTGGTTAGGTAAGGTTGGTTGGGTTGGTTGGTTAGGTTACTTGGTTGGTTAGGTTGGTTGGTTAGGTTAGGTTAGGTTGGTTGGTTAGGTTAGGTTGGTTAGGTTGGTTGGTTGGTTAGGTTGGTTACATTGGTTGATTATGTTGGTTGGTTAGGTTGGTTGGTTAGGTTATCTTAGTTAGGTTGGTTGGTTGGTTAAGTTGGTTGATTAGGTTGGTTGATTAGGGGTGGTTGATTAGATTGGTTTGGTTGGTTAGGTTGGTTGGATAGGTTAGATAGCTTAGGTAGATTGGTTAGGTTGGTTGGATTGGATTTGGATTGGTTGGTTGGATTGGTTGGTTAGGTTAGGTTGGTTAGGTTTGGTTGATTAGGGGTGGTTGATTAGATTGGTTGGTTGGTTAGGTTGGTTAGGTTGGTTGGGTTGGTTGGATTGGTTGGATTGGTTGGTTAGGTTAGGTTGGTTAGGTTGGTTGATTAGGGGTGGTTGATTAGGTGGGTTGGTTAGGATAGGTTTGGTTAGGTTAGGTTGGTTAGGTTGGTTGATTAGGGTGGTTGATTAGATTGGTTGGTTGGTTAAGTTAGATAGCTTAGGTTGGTTGGTTAGGTTGGTTGGTTGGGTTGGTTGGTTATCCTGGATGGTTGGTTAGATTAGGTTGCCTAGGTTGGTTGGTTGATTAGATTGGTTAGTTAGGTGGTTGGTTAGGTTAGGTTGGTTAGGTTGGTTGGTTAAGTTAGATAGCTTAGGTTCGTTGGTTAGGTTGGTAGGTTTAGTTGGTTGGTTAAGTTAGATAGCTTTGGTTGGTTGGTTAGGTTGGTTGGTTTGGTTAGGTTGGTTGTTTGGGTTGGTTGGTTGTGTGGTTGGATAGATTAGGCTAGCGTCGTCTCCCCCGGTGTTCGTGAGACAAGTAGCCGTCTACACCTCTGGCTAGCGTCGTCTCCCCCGATGTTCGTGAGACAAGTAGCCGTCTACACCTCTGGCTAGCGTCGTCTCCCCCGGTGTTCGTGAGACAAGTAGCCGTCTACACCTCTGGCTAGCGTCGTCTCC
Organism: Procambarus clarkii; assembly: GCF_020424385.1. Taxonomy (NCBI): domain Eukaryota; kingdom Metazoa; phylum Arthropoda; class Malacostraca; order Decapoda; family Cambaridae; genus Procambarus; species Procambarus clarkii. Next base: position 11,577 of record NW_025555844.1, read on the forward strand.
CCCGATGTTCGTGAGACAAGTAGCCGTCTACACCTCTGGCTAGCGTCGTCTCCCCCGATGTTCGTGAGACAAGTAGCCGTCTACACCTCTGGCTAGTGTCGTCTCCCCCGGTGTTCGTGAGACAAGTAGCCGTCTACACCTCTGGCTAGCGTCGTCTCCCCCGGTGTTCGTGAGACAAGTAGCCGTCTACACCTCTGGCTAGCGTCGTCTCCCCCGGTGTTCGTGAGACAAGTAGCCGTCTACACCTCTGGCTAGCGTCGTCTCCCCCGGTGTTCGTGAGACAAGTAGCCGTCTACACCTCTGGCTAGCGTCGTCTCCCCCGGTGTTCGTGAGACAAGTAGCCGTCTACACCTCTGGCTAGCGTCGTCTCCCCCGATGTTCGTGAGACAAGTAGCCGTCTACACCTCTGGCTAGCGTCGTCTCCCCCGTGTTCGTGAGACAAGTAGCCGTCTACACCTCTGGCTAGCGTCGTCCCCCGATGTTCGTGAGACAAGTAGCCGTCTACACCTCTGGCTAGCGTCGTCTTCCCCGGTGTTCGTGAGACAAGTAGCCGTCTACACCTCTGGCTAGCGTCGTCTCCCCCGGTGTTCGTGAGACAAGTAGCCGTCTACACCTCTGGCTAGCGTCGTCTCCCCCGATGTTCGTGAGACAAGTAGCCGTCTACACCTCTGGCTAGCGTCGTCTCCCCCGGTGTTCGTGAGACAAGTAGCCGTCTACACCTCTGGCTAGCATCGTCTCCCCCGGTGTTCGTGAGACAAGTAGCCGTCTACACCTCTGGCTAGCGTCGTCTCCCCCGGTGTTCGTGAGACAAGTAGCCGTCTACACCTCTGGCTAGCGTCGTCTCCCCCGGTGTTCGTGAGACAAGTAGCCGTCTACACCTCTGGCTAGCGTCGTCTCCCCCGATGTTCGTGAGACAAGTAGCCGTCTACACCTCTGGCTAGCGTCGTCTCCCCCGATGTTCGTGAGCCAAGTAGCCGTCTACACCTCTGGCTAGCGTCGTCTCCCCCGATGTTCGCGAGACAAGTAGCCGTCTACACCTCTGGCTAGCGTCGTCTTCCCCGGTGTTCGTGAGACAAGTAGCCGTCTACACCTCTGGCTAGCGTCGTCTCCCCCGGTGTTCGTGAGACAAGTAGCCGTCTACACCTCTGGCTAGCGTCGTCTCCCCCGGTGTTCGTGAGACAAGTAGCCGTCTACACCTCTGGCTAGCGTCGTCTCCCCCGATGTTCGTGAGACAAGTAGCCGTCTACACCTCTGGCTAGCGTCGTCTTCCCCGGTGTTCGTGAGACAAGTAGCCGTCTACACCTCTGGCTAGCGTCGTCTCCCCCGGTGTTCGTGAGACAAGTAGCCGTCTACACCTCTGGCTAGCGTCGTCTCCCCGGTGTTCGTGAGACAAGTAGCCGTCTACACCTCTGGCTAGCGTCGTCTCCCCCGATGTTCGTGAGACAAGTAGCCGTCTACACCTCTGGCTAGCGTCGTCTTCCCCGGTGTTCGTGAGACAAGTAGCCGTCTACACCGGATTCACGAAATATTTATATTTTCGACACGCTATTCTTAATTTTATAGATAATATTTAGCGGTGTGCAGTTATTATTCCTTTCTTTAGGATCATGTTGTCTTTCTTGAATAGTGGATATGTATCTTAGTGTTCTTATGAGAATGTGGATTTTCTCATGTTTGGATTCAGACGCCTATAGTGTCGAAAACGGCTCGGATTGCAGTTGTTGTTGTTGTTGTTAGAGGAGGAAGCCTCGTGGATCTGTTCTATATATACAGCTTAGGTCGACTGCTAGCAGCCGTGGAGTGAGGACGTTTACCGACCCTCCGTGGCTGTTGGAGTTGTTTACTGTTTTGGTCGCCAGGTGTTGGGGCGTCTCTGCCCTACCAGTTTTTGTTGCCTGCCTGGCTGCGTTGACGTGGCAGTGCTGACATGGGGGCCATCTTCCTCCTGTTCAGCGTGTGAACTCCGTGGGCCTGGAGTTCACTTGTAAGGCTGGTTATCCGACCATCGAGATGGTGATGTGTGACATGCTTCGTGTCCCGGTGGAAGCTGTTTACGGTGTGGAGCTAGTTACGGGCGTGGGGGAGGACGAGTACCGGGACTTCC
>NW_025555847.1:0-17796 GCF_020424385.1 Procambarus clarkii
ACTACCATCACTCTTGCAGCACTCGACAAAGATAACCATTTAATGATTACTCTGTAGTTCCATTATTGAAAATAATTAAACGTAATCTTTGTAAATCCCTCCAAATTGAAGATAATATTATTATCAATCACTTCAGATACCAAGACTGAATAAGTATGGTAATCCTTTATTATTATTAATTGAATTTTTTATTAGTTATTTATTAGAAAATGTTATTAATTGTTGTAACAAATTATGTAACATGTCAAGAACTTTATGGAACAACATTTTTTTTTAATATAACAACAATATTAACTAATTAAAATAATATTTTTACAATTAAGTGTAAACTTTGCGACCTCAAACTATTACATTTTATTTTCATATTTATCTTCACACGTGTTCAATTGCTTCTTCCTCCTTTCTTCTCCTCTTCCTCTATTCTTATCCTCTCCTGTTCCTTTATTTCTCTCCTCTTCCACCTCATTCTCTCCTCCTTCTCCCCCCTTTCCTCTAGTCATCTCCTTCTCCCCATATTCCTCCATTTCTCTTCTCCTCCTCCTCCCTTTCCTTCATTCCTCTCTTTCCCATTTTCCTCCTTCCCTTTCCTGTATTCTCCCTTCCCTACGGCGGCTGCAAAGCTCATCCACATATTTCAAACATGGAAGTAACCACTTTCCCCTCACCCAACCTTCCCCTTTTCCTCTTTCCCCTTCCCTCCGTCCCCTCTTTCCTCCCCCTCCTTCCCCCCTTTCCCTCTCCCTACCTACCCCTCCTCCCTCCCCGACAACTTTCCCACGTAACACAAACAAGGAAAAAATGACGCTCTTCCCCTCTCAAGTTGACCTCATTGTTTGTCTATGATTGTTAGTGTCAGTGCTGGTTGGAATTGATTGTGTTTTTGGTACTGTTATTGATGGCACTGTTATTGATGGCACTGTTATTGTTAGTGTTATTGATGGCACTGTTATTGTTAGTGTTTTGTTAGTGTTATTGATGGCACTGTTATTGTTAGTGTTATTGATGGCACTGTTATTGTTAGTGTAATTGATGGCACTGTTATTGATAGTGTTATTGATGGCACTGTTATTGCTAGTGTTATTGATGGCACTGTTATTGCTAGTGTTATTGATGGCACTGTTATTGCTAGTGTTATTGATGGCTCTGTTATTGCTACTGTTATTGATGGCACTGTTATTGCTAGTGTTATTGATGAATCTGTTATTGCTAGTGTTATTGATGGCACTGTATTGTTAGTGTTATTGATAGCACTGTTATTGCTACTGTTATTGATGAATCTGTTATTCCTTTTGTTTTTATTAATTAAAAATATTGCTTTTCTTATTGTTATTTCTACTGTCATTTTCTAAACTTTTTGTTAGTGACTGGTTATTGCAACTGTTATTATAGTTATCTATATTATATGTATAATGTTCTTGTTATTGCTTAGTTATGGCATTGTTATTTTTCTTGTTATGGCATAATTATCTTTCTTGTTATTGCCTAGTTATGGTAACTGTTATTCGTGTTATTGTCTAGTTATTATTCTTGTTGTTATTGATAAGTTATTGCCAATGTTATTTCTGTCGTGTTATTGTTATTATCCAGTAATTACCAATGTTATTGACGGTAGCGTTTAGGTATTGTAACTGTTCTGGTTGCCACTGACACAAATTTTCTGACTGTTATCATTTTTGATCCCTTTGTTATTTTTTGTTCTTGTCTTTTGAAGTTGTTCTTGAGCTTGTTATTGTTTAGATTCTATTGAGAATGTGAGTTATTATTTCTATTGACAATGTCAGTGACAGCTTCTATTGCAATAATTTTTACTCTAAGAAATATCTCTATTAATAGTTATCTTATAATAACTCCAATGAAAACTGTTGTAGTTATTCATAGGTATACAATTACTGTCACTTATATAATCACTGAAATTATTATTCTTAATAATTCTGTCCTTATTACACTTACTAATCTTATTTTTATTACTATTGATAACCTTATTATTAGTTATCTTATTGATTATATTATGATTACTGTTATTAACCATTATATGATTTCATTTATTAATCTTATTATTTTAACTCTTATTAGCTCTATCATTATTATTACACTTTTATTGTAATAATAATTATAATTATTATAGAATAATTATAACACACTAATAATATTACTCATATTAGCCCTATTATTATTACTCTAATTACCCCATTATGATTATTCTTGTTAATCCTATTACTATTACTTAGATTAACCCTATTATAGTTTCTCTTATTAACCTTAATATTATCTCAAAATTTAACACTTTTAATTTTACAGTTATTAACACTATTACTATTGCTCTTATTGAGAGAGAAAAGATCGACAGACAGACAGACAGACAGACAGACAGACAGACAGACAGACAGACAGACAGACAGACAGAAAATAAAGAAAGGAGAAAGGAAGAGGAAAAGGATCGAGAGAGAGAGACAAGAGAACAAGTAACAATAGGTAACTGTTATCTCACTCAGAAGGCGAACGATCAGTAGTTCTACTTAAGAGGAAAGTCGTGACAGCTGTTTTCTTAACATCACATAACCCATGACCTCCTGACAGTGACAGTCGACACGTGACAACCGTGTCAAACACAGATAGTCAAACGGCAGTACTCGTTCAGAGTGCAAGATCTAATCAAAGTTTCTTTTGTTAGAAGAGAGGAGAGAGGGAGGGCATAATGTTCACACACACACACACACACACACACACACACACACACACACACACACACACACACACACACACACACACACACACACACACACACACACACACACACACACACACACACACACACACACACACACACACACACACACACACTGCATTAGGTAGTGAGGTGGTGGAGGCAGACTCCATGCACAGTTTCAAGTGTAGATATGATAGAGCCCAGTAGGCTCATGAACCTGTACACCTGTTGATTGACAGTTGAGATGAGGGATCAAAGACCCAGTGCTCAACCCCCACAAACACAATTAGCTTAGTACAACAAGGTGAGTACCCCCCCCCCTCACATATAAACCAACAAAACCAGACAACAGAAGCCATGAAAGCAGTAGAAAATTACAATACCCTATAAAGCAACAGACCACACAATTATTTTGGCTCTATACTCTAAATAAGATTGACAGATATGCACTGCTTAAATGCTGAAATTTTAGACGACCGTCCGTCAAGGGTCATTAATTTAAAAGCGAAATTATATATATATATATATATATATATATAATATATATATATATATATATATATATTATATATATATATAATGTATGTATACTTACCTAGACACTTACCTATATGTTCTGACATAGATGTAATGCAATGACTTCTCTCCCTGTCCTATTACATAATTGCATTTAAAATGAGTTGGCCTTCATTAGACTCACTCAATACATTAATGCCAATTACAATGAAAAATGAATTTTTCTTCAACTCTGCGATTCATTTGAGTCTTTACATGTCATAAGAGCCCCCGTCGTGTGTTGTTTCTAGCTTTGAACATTCCTTTTAGTCTGCAGTGCAAAATCTCCTTAAAATCGTATACAGTACGTTGTTATGAATCCCTTATATTTTCTTTCTCTTTTTCAGGCTGGTGAGGTAGACGTGGTCTAGTTTCATAAGCTGTGTGTATGTGTGTGAAAAGAGAGAGAGAGAGAGAGAGAGAGAGAGAGAGAGAGAGAGAGAGAGAGAGAAAGAGAGAGAGAGAGAGAGAGAGAGAGAGAGAGAGAGAGAGAGAGAGAGAGAGAGAGAGAGAGAGAGAGAGAGAGAGAGAGAGAGAGAGAGAGAGAGAGAGAGAGAGAGAGAGGGAGAGAGAAAGAGAGAGAGAAAGAGAGAGACGCTTACTATGAGTTTAATAAGCGGGAGGGAAACATTTGTCCAGATTTATGAGGCATTCATTTATGTTTTCCTCATACAAATCTGTGTAGTATATCTCGGCGTTACACTCATGCATTGCATTTAAAAAAATAATGTAGTTTTAAACTGCATTGTTTCATTGTCCATCGACTGCAGAGTATGAACCACACACAATCATGACTGAAAGCAAATGGCCCAACCCCCCACATATATGCAAATAAATGCATGTACGGACGTTTCGGACCATCTGGGCCTCTAACTCGCCAAGAGTCAATATAAGACATGAAGGAATTTTTCCCAATCTTCCTACTTTTAATTAAACTACATTTTCTGTTGTCTCCCTCTTCCTATTCTATATTTATTTATCCTACCCCAGCTCCCTCCTTTACATCTGCCAGTGTAAGTATATGTTATCGTATCCTCATGCTTGAAGTTACTTCAGTACGATGGCGTGAAAATTTCTCTGGTGTCAACACTGGTATTACTGAGACAAATCAATGGGAGCCATGAGGAGGATTCGAACCCTGTCACTTGAGTACTCCCAAGCTAGCGCCATATAGTCCACAGGCCTATATGGTCAAATCCACCTCACGGCTTCTACTGATTTTCTCATTGATACATCACGTCAATGTGCTTTTATTGTGTACTGTTAGCACTGGTATTCCTGAACAGCTGAACAGATTTACGTCCCTCAAAGAGGTTTAAGTGGGTTTTGTGCTTAGCCAACAATCTTGAGATGATTGTTGACGAATTTTGTTAAATTCATTACTCGTGCTGCTGCTAGGACTATTGTAAAGGCTATTGCTTCGACTCTTTGGCGATCATAACAGCTGCTACTAGCATTATTTTGCTGCAATTACAACATCTTTTAGCACTATTTTGCTGCTATTAGAGTGACCTGCTATCATTAGTGACCTGCTTTGACAACAGTCACTAATACAACGACTCCTTCTATTAGCACCACTTTTACTGCTGCTGCTCCCATAACAACACAAACTACCATGACTGCTGTTGCAACAGTGTGACAAAAACTACCATTATTAGCGGTGTTGCCTCAGCTGCTACACTCAGAACATGCACTACTTTAGTACTACTTTTACTTCTTTCAAAAATTTATTAGACGTAGTACAACTTCTTATGCTCTGAACCTTACCTTGAGTTTATATAAACGTGTATTGCTTTGGTATCCAACACAAAGGATTACAGTCATTTGACTGAAGAAAAAAAACGCGAAAGTGAACACTCGCTCGATGGATATCAAATCAAGTGGCCTGGAGGAAGGTACCTGGAACCTCTGTTATTTCCCTAAGGTGCTATGCTACCTACCTATGCTATCCAGGAGAGAGGTCGAAACAGATGGAGTCAATAAGTGATCCCTGGCGGACCTTATTGGTAGACTATAGAAAAACCGAGGCAGGTTTGGAAGGTATTTAACCACAGGCACTATATAGGAATTACAGAACCAATTAAATTAGTCAGCATAATGGCTTCGCTGGAATTTGATGCTTCTGAAGATGTTTTAAAAGTTTCAGAACATTTTCAAATGGCTAATTTCTTAAGGGGGCGTGTTAGAAATCAATGGCGGAAGAAGAACCTTGGGCAGCATTCAAAGGGTTTGTTGGTGGTGGTGGGGGGGGGGGGGGGGGGCAACAAAAAAATATATATATAGTCCTGATTTGAACAAGCTAAATGGAAAAGGTTTTAATACATTGCTGGTGAAATGATTAGGAGACCTACTTGCATATGAGATCGGGCGTTTCTTGTTCCCCTGGAGACATTGGGCAGTCTGGCGTCATGGCCTGAAGCGGCGTGGTGGCTCCGTTGCCGTGGGCTGCAAGGGAGGTGATTCTGGACCTCTGGTGGCTGTGCTCTTAACGGAAATTGGCTCCTCTGGTGCACTTGTAAGGATTTCTCTTGTGGGTTCTGATGGTGCTGTTGAAGGTTAACGTCGAATAGTGTTACTGCTGCGGCTGAAAGTGGCTTTTGGAGTGCTTCCTGACGTTGTAAGGGGCTCTTAAGCCTCTTCTGTTGTTGTGAGCAGCTAATTTGGCTTTTCTGCTTGGTGTAGGTGATGTTGTGGCTCTTTCTGCTGCTTCGGATTGGTTTTCCAGTTACTGCTATGGTGGTGAGGCTTAATGGTCTTGTTGAAGTCGTGGAATAGTTGAAGATTTTGTTTCTTGGAGTATGAGGTTGGGAGCTTAGCTCACTCGTGGGTATGAGGTTGGGAGCTTAGCTCGCTCGTGGGTATGAGGTTGGGAGCTTAGCTCACTCGTGGGTATGAGGTTGGGAGCTTAGCTCACTCGTGGGTATGAGGTTGGGAGCTTAGCTCACTCGTGGATATGAGGTTGGGAGCTTAGCTCACTCGTGGGTATGAGGTTGGGAGCTTAGCTCACTCGTGGGTATGAGGTTGGGAGCTTAGCTCACTCGTGGGTATGAGGTTGGGAGCTTAGCTCACTCGTGGGTATGAGGTTGGGAGCCAAGCTATCTTGTGGATATGATCAGCTGCTGTTACATTGGTCGGCGTTGACGATATGGGGCTGAAGTTATTCTCGATTATATATATCTACTTCTATATTTGATGTTTAAATAACTGGTACTTCTTACTGGTGCTGCGGTGACTAGCTTCTGTAGAGGGTACCTTTGCTTCTGTTGATGTCGTTGCTGTAAACGACGAGGGGACCGGATGCCAAAGGTATGATGAGAAGTACAGTGTATACGATACACTAGTTGTAGGCTCCCGTTCTCGATAGATGTCTTAGTAGATTTTTCAACCATAGACTTTTATATTTGGCATTACTGATAGTAGTTTATGATCGTAAACAGTTTTCCGTTATAATATATTGGGATTTGCTATTATTTTTGCTTTAATTATTATTATTATTATGCTCCTTTTTTGATTGACAGGAGACATAAACACCTCACATGAGACTGTGAACAGTTAGGCTATTACTTGTTTCTCAGAATCCAGCTGGTCAAACCTGGTGTCAAATTTCTCGAAGGACGATTCACTGAAGGGGATCGAACCTGCGTCTTGATGCTGTCTCTCCAAGATAAACGATTTTGTCACATCACTCGATAACATCCGCGGTAGAGCGTAAAATTGTCAATGTTATTTTTGTTGTATCTCTTATTTTTGTAATAATTTTGTTATCACTGTCTCGCTAGCCACATATCCTTCTTAGCACTTTTGATGGGGCGGTTTGGTCTTAGACACCGGACCGAACCTGCAAATTCAAAGACGAGGATTTAGAACCACACATAGAGGGGACACCACAAGGGAATGCACGACCTAGGCACATATCTTGAGGAGTACCGAACTGAATCAGAATATCCAGCTGTGACAGGAGGAAATATTTAAATACAAATGCACTTTGAGCAGTCCATATAGGACCTACTCGACGTATATGGATCTGAAAAGCATCAAGCAGCAATGTTCATTTTTTTTTAAGGGGGAAAGGGGGGGGGATTGATCTTCGGGAAACGTGTGAGGTGTGTGCGCACCTTGTGGTGAAGGCGGGCGTAATGTGGGCGGTGCGGAGTGCGCGTTGAGGGATGCGGCGTGTGCGACCGCTGCGGCGGGACTGTCGGCCAGCTTGCGGCGTGGTCAGGTCCCCGCCCCCCACCGCGCGCCCACCACCCACGGTCCCACACTCCGGGGGACACCACACCACCACACCTGCACTACCACAGTCTCGTACCTCCACACCCTCACCACGCCTCCCTCCTGACACTCTCATTGGCTCACTTCCCGGCTCGGCCTCCCCCAGCCACGCCCACCTTGGCATCTAGGCCAATCATGGGCGGCTGCGACAGGTGAGGGCGGGGCGGCAGCATCCATGGGCGGCTACGACAGGTGAGGGAGGGGCGGCAGCATCCAGGTAGGCGGGAAAGTGTCTGGCAGTAGTGGGAAGCTAACCGGCTCCAACCACGGAACAAAAATTGCCTTCTAGCGATAATATTTTTTGTCGTGGCTACCGAGAAGACCCCCACGGCAGCCCCGGCCTGGTCGAAGCTGCCTCACTCTGTCCACTGGCCGGTCCTGCTTGCCCACGACCGGCCAGCCCTATGCCAAGGGTGCATTGGCTCGGGTGAGGCCAACACATTCTTACCGGGATAACAGAAGAATGACTGAGGCCATGTTGATGGGAGACTGACAGTGGTGACGGCGGTTGACCCTTGATCACTGTGCACCGGCTGCGTCTACCTTCCCTTGGCCAGGTCTACCAGTCCTGGGAGCCAGGAAGAGCCACTTCACACTGACTCCCTGGCAGGAATGAGTCTCAGACTGCTCGAGCCACTTTCCCACCCCTTCTCACTTCAGTGGGTCGTGCCCATGGGAGCCACATCCCCCACCCCCATTGTGGTGCCAAATAGAGATATGGCTCTCGGGTTGTTCCGTTGGGAACCACACCTCTATAGTGGAGGTGTGGCTCCACACCGCCATAGGAAGCTATGTTTCTTAGGTTGTGCTACTTAGAGCAATGCCCAGCGGGTCATGCATTAGGAGCCACACTCCGTAGGTTACCCCACTAGGAACCACACCCGTGGGTGATCCCACTAGGAGCCACACCCGTGGGTGACCCCACTAGGAGCCACACCCGTGGGTGACCCCACTAGGAGCCACACCCGTGGGTGACCCCTCTAGGAGCCACACCCGTGGGTGACCCCACTAGGAGCCACACCCGTGGGTGACCCTACTAGGAGCCACACCCGTGGGTGACCCCACTAGGAGCCACATACCATAGGTTATCCCACTAGGAGCAACACCCCGTGGGCGACCTCACTAGGAGCCACACCCGTGGGTGACCTCACAAGGAGCCACACCCGTGGGCGACCCTACTAGGATCCACACTCCGTGAGTGACCCCACTAGGAGCCACGCCCCCTTGTGGGATAAAATCACAAAACAAATTGCTCAAAGGTCAACATTGGAAATCGAAGATCTCGGGGAAAACATTGGGTGGAAGCCCATTTTTCAAGACAACTATGAAGCAGAAAAAACACAAAAAGAGACTGCAAAGCGCAAAAATTCCTGGATTACTGGAAGAGCTTTACAAGATCACTTACCGGATCTTATAAAGCTCTTTGCTAGTATGATTGGTCTACTAATCTCAAGCTCTATAGAACAGGAGCAAATTAAATAACGGGGTTCGTCTCTCTGGGAGCCAGGACCTTGGTTCTAGCTCCTGAGGGGGAGTTAAGTCAGGTAGTCAGTGCTTCTAGGAGCAACGCCTTTTTAAGTAACGCGCGGTAGCACCTCAATGATGGATACCTGAGGGCTATGTCATTCGGTTAATGCTCCTTGAAGAGGTATCTTGCAGGTAAGTTCCTTGAGAGCAACTCTCTTGGGAATTATGTTTCCTGCTTTTGGTAAACACGCTTCTGGGCAGTCCGATCACTGGGAGCCATGACCGCTAAGGGTGAAAAGCCGCTGGGAACCAGGCATGCCCCTTAAGCAGTCCTCTTGGAGCCAACATCATTCCCTTGGGAGCCACGCTCCTCGGGTAGTCTGCTGGGAGTCAAGGATATTTCGCAGGGAGATACAGTACATGCCTCGATCTGAGAGCCACGCCCCTCGGGCTAGGAGCCACGCCCCCCGGATTGCGCCGCTGGAGGCGGTGAGCCGCCCTGGGGGCCGCAAGCGACCTACCCGGGAAATAATACACCGATGGGAACACAATCTTTTTATGGCCCGCTTTCTGCAGTGGTGCCCTTCTCCGCCCGCCCCGGGTGTCCCGCCCGTGTGCCCGGACCGGTCCGTATGTGCCTGCCAGCCTCGTGTGTCCCTACTCCGTGTGTCTCCGCCCGTGGTTAGTGTCCCCAGACCTTGCGTGTCCTCGTCTCGTGCTCGGGCCGGTCTGTGTGTCTCTTCCATCCCCCTGTATTCTTGTACGAGTGTTCACTTCTCGTTGTTTCAACGCCATTCCCTGTTTCGCCGATTCCTGTGCTCACTGATACGTGATTGTGTAATGAACTTCGGCTGCTGGGCTCTCTCTTTCATTCACCAGTCATCAGTTGCAATGATTCACGGCCCTTTCACTAATCAAATCAACGCTTAAAATAACGTGTGTAGTTCTAACTTCCTCCCCTTTCACCTCATTTTACTCTCTCAATATTACACTGAAGAAGTGCTTCCTTATATCTCCGTCTCATGTCTGAATGTTGTTTCCACTCATGACCCTTTAGATCGTGTATGCCGTGATCATGTCGCTCTTGTCGGTGAGGTTTAGCTTTTTCAACCCCTTCTCGTCGTTCAGATCTCTTAAGTTCAGGGATCAGTATTGATGCAAAGCTGTGGATGCTCTCTAGATTTACTTGTTATAAGTGGCAGGTTGGGAGACGTATTCGACACCTATCTACACAATTTCGTACTGATCATGGTAATATACGCAATCATAACAGCTTCACTGTTCATGTGCCTGACTTGATCCTGTTAATGTTGTGGCTTTTGTGTGTCATCAGTTCTAATCCCAGATTTATGTTCTTCTAAAACAAGAGCTTATCTTACTGTATAGTGACTGTATAACCTCCTCACCCAAGGCTCAAATCTCATTACCTTGCATTTGGGTAGATTAAACTGGAACGACCAGTTTTCGAATTGTCTGTAACTTGTCCAAGACAGCGTTTTTGGCATACTCAACAATCCTCTCATTGTCCGTCCCGGGTTGTGTTTTCCCCTTCCATAATGTTCTATACACTAAGGCTGGCACCACATTTTATCTACCTTTTGCTGGTTCCAGGGATTGATATCCCCGCGACCCGGTTTCTGACTAGGCCTGCTGGTTGGGAATCTGATCAACCAGGTTGATGGATGGAGCTGATTGCAATCTTCAATCTGTGAGTGTAATCTGCCCATTCAATATGTTCTTCATCCCATTGTGTTTCCAGCCTTCTCCGTGTGTTAAAAATATACAAATAGTTATAATAATAACGATAATAATGTTTTTAATTGTGGTAATAATGATAACAATCAATATCATTATCAGTATTAGTTTTATTAATAGTTGAAATAGTATAAATAAAAGTAATATTAATGGCGTTCCATCCTTATCTCATAGACATTCCTGAGTTCATCCACTCCTGGTATGGAGTGTTGATGAAGTTCTTGCACTCCAGGTATGGAATATTGATAAAAGCTTTTGGTACCTCTATTATGGAACTAATATTGAAGTACTTGAAGCCTTTTTATAGAGTACTAATATGGGTCAAGAAGCCCTTCCCTCGCCCTATTATGCATTACCAGCGAAGCTCTGAAAAACTCAACCTGTCCTCTCGAACAGTACATTGTATTTTGACATATAAATCCCCAACGGCCTAACTATGATGTAGTATCAATCGGAACAGCTCTCCAAATTAGCGCGCTGTCCCGTTTTTATTCTCGAACGACTTCGGTTAAGTTAGGCTCGGGCAATTTAGCATATCATTTTTTGTGATGTTGTGATAACTTTATGTGAGGCGCGCTGCAGGATAACAACTTGAATCGATCTCGTGTCTAGAACGCGATATCGTCGGGAGATTGAGGTCCTTTGCTAAGTGTCGACGACTGGCTCCGTACTCACGAATCCATTTTGTAGGATTTTCGAAGCACCAGAATTTCATCCATGATAGTGAAAGAGGCCGCTGGAGTCTTGGGCCTCCTCTTCACAATGATTTTCAATGTATCGTCACAAGCAAACGAACTGCAAATGACAATTAAGTCTGTCAATGTTAATTCCAATATATATATATATATATATATATATATATATATATATATATATATATATATATATATATATATGAACAGAGACAAGTGCCAATGAAATATATGGTATTGTTATTAATGAGAATTTCTTACAATGTACTAGATAGGCTTTGTAAGAAAAGGAGTCATGGAAAATTTAGAAAAAGGCTGCTCGCTTGAAAGCACCAAGATATATTTAATGAACGTAGATCCTGTCTAACAAATTTGTTAGTTATACGAGGAGATATTAACGGTCAAATAGGAAACAGAAGAGTGGGTTGCCTGGGTTTTCCTTGATTGTCACAAAGCCCCCTGACACTGTCTCGCATGGCATGCGCCCGAAAAATCTTGAAAACCTGGTTGCATAAGTGAATAAAATGCTGGGATGGATAAAAATATATTTTTCTAGGGTAAAGTTACTTGAGGCGTGTCTCAGAGATCTGTAATGAGATGCATTTTATCCCCGATATATTTCAACGACCCGACAGAAGAAATATAATCATCTGTATTTTATTCGTGAATGATGCAACATTGACGAAGAGAATAGGGAACATAAATGACTGTAGGACTTCGGGGAGATATAGAAGCGTTCCAGCGGTGGTCGGAAAGATGGTGACTTTTCTTTAACCATACCATAAGTAAAACGATGAAAATAGGTGCGAAGGAGAGATGATCTCAGGGGCAGTATGGACTGAAAGGGAGGCAACGCCTAGGCACAGTAAAAGAAAGGGATATGTCAGCCTATGTTCACGAAACCGGTCAGCTGAGAACAATAGGTCAGGCGTCACTACATTAGACAATGGATGAATAGAAAGGTGGGTGTACAAACTGAAGATTATCATGTAGGCAAAAATAGGTGATTACACACACACACACACACACACACACACACACACACACACACACACACACACACACACACACACACACACACATTGGCGTGAAGTCACCAGTGGAGTCCCACAGGGCTCTGTACTCGGTCCTATCTTGTTTCTGATATATGTAAATGATCTCCCGGAGGGTATCGATTCATTTCTCTCAATGTTTGCGGACGATGCTAAAATTATGGGAAGGATTAAAACAGAAGAGGACTGTTTGAGGCTTCAAGAAGACCTAGACAAGCTGAAGGAATGGTCGAACAAATGGTTGTTAGAGTTTAACCCAACCAAATGTAATGTAATGAAGATAGGTATAGGGAGCAGGAGGCCAGATACAAGGTATCATCTGGGAGAGGAAATTCTTCAGGAGTCAGAGAAGGAAAAAGACTTGGGGGTTGATATCACGCCAGACCTGTCTCCTGCAGCACATATCAAGCGGATAACATCAGCGGCATATGCCAGGCTGGCCAACATACGAACGGCATTCAGAAACTTGTGTAAAGAATCATTCAGAACTTTGTATACCACATATGTCAGGCCAATCCTGGAGTATGCAGCCCCAGCATGGAGTCCATATCTAGTCAAGGATAAGACTAAACTGGAAAAGGTTCAAAAGTTTGCCACCAGACTAGTACCCGAGCTGAGAGGTATGAGCTACGAGGAGAGACTACGGGAATTAAACCTCACTTCGCTGGAAGACAGAAGAGTTAGGGGGGACATGATCACCACATTCAAGATTCTGAAGGGGATTGATAGGGTAGATAAAGACAGTCTATTTAACACAAGGGGAACACGCACAAGGGGACACAGGTGGAAACTGAGTGCCCAAATGAGCCACAGAGATATTAGAAAGAACTTTTTCAGTGTCAGAGTGGTTGACAAATGGAATGAATTAGGGGGTGATGTGGTGGAGGCTGACTCCATACACAGTTTCAAGTGTAGATATGACAGAGCCCGATAGGCTCAGGAATCTGTACACCTGTTGATTGACGGTTGAGAGGCGGGACCAAAGAGCCAGAGCTCAACCCCCGCAAACACAACTAGGTGAGTACAACTAGGTGAGTACACACACACACACACACACACACACACACACACACTTAGTAGTACCTGGTAGAGCTAAAAGTAATCTATCCCCAAAAAAGAACTAGAAAAATAAGGGGCTGGCGTACCGAAATGGAAATTATGAGGGGGATGAGAAAATTCCTAAGAGTTTAAAATACCATATGGAACACAGAACTCAGAACTAAGTCCGTACAAGATATGATGGACTATGTCACCCAAAAGTTTCAGGAGGCAGTAAACAGATTTATCCCGGGCCAAAAGGAAAAAAAAATGAGAAGCAAAAAAAGAATCCGTGGTTTAACATTATTATTATTATTAACATCTTTATTGACAAAATTAATTACAATTTGTTTACAGGGCATGTATGCAATCAAAGGAATTGAACAAACGGCGTTAAAGAACTTCCGAAATAACAGAACACCTGAGAGCAGAGATAGAGATACCAGAGAGCCAAGAATGAGTATGTCAGTGTGAGAAGAGATGCAGAAAGACAATATGAAAATGATATAGCAAATAAAGCCAAGACCGAACCAAAACTGTTCCACAGTCACATCAGGAGGAAAACAATAGTGAAAGAACAGGTGATGAAACTTAGAACGGGCGAGGACAGGTACGCGGAGAATGACAAAGAGGTGTGTGAAGAACTCAACAATAGATTCTAGGTCATCATAATAGAACGAAATGAAGTCCCTAAGCAAGGAGAGAGGGCAGTAAACCAGGCGGCCTTGGAATGGTTCGAAATTACCAGAGATGAGGTTAAAAACCATCTGTTGAATCTGGACGTAAGAAAGGCTGTTGGTCCGAACGGAATTTCGCCATGGGTATTGACAGAGTGTGCAGAAGTACTTTGCTTGCCACTCTCCATAGTGAGTAGTTGGTCATTGGAGACGGGACACCTATCAGAAATATGGAAGACAGCTAATGTAGTCCCAATATACAAAAAGGGTGACAGGCAAGAAACACTGAACTACAGGCCAGTGTCCTTAACTTGTATACCATGCAAGGTGATGGAGAAGATCGCGGGAAAACCTAGTAGTACATCTGAAGAGAAGGGACTTCGTGACACACTACCAACATTGGTTCAGAGATGGTAAATCTGGCCTCACTAATCGAATAGAATTCTAGGATCAGGTGACAAAGATTAAGCAAAGAAGAAAAAGATGGGCAAACTGCATATTCTTGGACTATCGGAAAGCCTTTGATACAGTACCCCATAAGAGGCTGGTGCATGTGTTGGAGAAACAGGCAAGAGTAACTGGTAAGGTGCTCCAATGGATAAAGGAGAATCTAAGCAAAAGGAAGCAGAGAGTTACAGTGAGGGGGTGAGATTGACGGGAAGATTGGCAATACCTTAGATATGCGTGAAGTCACCAGCGAAGTCCTTCAGGGTTCTGAACTCGGACCTATGCTGTTTTTGATATACGGAAATGATCTTCTAGAGGGTATATGCTCATTCCTCTCAATGTTTACTGATGATGCCAAAATTATGAGAAGAATTAAGACAGAAGAGGACAGCATGAGGCGTCAAGAAAACCTGGACAAACTGAAGGAATGGTCTAACACATGGTTGTTAACCTGAACAAATGTAATGTAATGAAGATAGGCGTAGGGAGCAGGTGGCCAGAGTACAAGTTATCATATGGGAGATGAAATTCTTCAAGAATCAAAAAGAAAGAGAAAGACCTGGGGGGATGATATCACGCCAGACCTGTCCCTCGAAGCCGATATCAAGAGGATAATATCAACGGCATATGCCAGGATGGCCAACATAAGAACGTCAAACTTGTCTAACTTACACAAGTTAGAAACTTGTGTAAGGAATTATTCAGAACCTTGTATACCACATATGTCAGACCAATCCTGAGTATGCAGCTCCAGCATGGAGTCCATTTCTCGGCAAGCATAAGACTAAATTGGAGAAGGTTCAGAGGTTTGCCATCAGACTAGTACCCGAACTGATTTTTTTTATTAATACATTAGGTATATCTGCATTTGTGCAGCTTCCCTAGACTATATGAAGGGGAGTACAGTGTCAAAAACCTAGCTACGTGATGCTAAAAAATCCCCATCACACAGTGTTGACCAGACCACACACTAGAAAGTGAAGGGACGACGACGTTTCGGTCCGTCCTGGGCCATTCTCAAGTCGATGAACTGGATGGTTAGTCATACAGAGGCATATGATAAGTAGTCTGCACTGACAGACTCTAGGTTCGTTATGAGGATATCATGAACACAAGAGCATCACGTCTTCGTGTGTATGTGTGTGTGTGCGTGTGTGTGTGTGTGTGTGTGTGTGTGTGTGTGTGTGTGTGTGTGTGTGTGTGTGTGTGTGTGTGTGTGTGTGTGTGTGTGTGTGTGTGTGAGTGTGTACTCACCTAGTCGTCGCTGGAAGACTGAAGAGTTAGGATGAACATGGTCACCACATACAAGATTCTCAAAGGAATTAATAGGGTTATCTTGAGATGGTTATCTTGAGATGATTTCGGGGCTTAGCGTCCCCGCGGCCCGGTTCTCGACTAGATCTCCTTTCTTTTGTTACACATCCCCAGAAAGCAGCCCGTAGCAGCTGTCTAACGCTCAGGTACCTATTTACTGCTAGGTGAACAGATGCATCACGGTGAAAGAAACTCTGCCCATTTGTTTCCACCTCCACCGGGGATCGAATCCGGAACGTCAGAACTACGAATCCGAAGCGCTGTCCACTCAGTTGTCAGGCCCCCTAGATAAAGGTAGATCATGGTAGATAAAGAACGTTTATTTAACACAAAGGGCACACGCACTAGGGGACACAGGACGAAATAGAGTGACCAAATGAGCCTCAGAGGCATTAGAAATAATTTGTCTAGTGACGAGTGACAAGGGAATGCATTAGGCAGTGATGTGGTGGAGGCAGATTCCATACACAGTTTCAAATGTAGATATGATAGAGCCCAATAGGCTCAGGAACCTGTACACCTGAGTTGATAATTGAAAGGCGAGACAATGAGCCGAAACTCAACCCCCGCAAGCACAACTAAAGGAGTACATCTAGGTGAGTACACACACACACACACACACACACACACACACACACACACACACACACACACACACACATACACACACAAACACACACACACAACACACACACACACACACACACACACACACACACACCACACACACACACACACACACACACACACACACACACACACACACCACACACACACACACACACATACCCCCACCACCACCACACACACACACACACACACACACACCACACACACACACACACACACACACACACACACACACACACACACACACACACACACACACACACACACACACCCCCACACACCACACTATAAAACAGCACAGGTTCCTCACGTGCCAAGCTTAATGACCAGACTCTGGAATCCTGAAAAATAACTTTTCCACTCCTCCCTGCTATACGCCTCCAGCGTCGCCGACCCACCCAAGAGGAACAACACCCTCCCGCCTCTCCCTCTCGTCTCCCCACCCACCGGGTTCATATCTGGCATAGTCAAACGCGGCAACCAAGCGAAAAATATAGGCTTTATGACATATTGCAGCCTCAGGCGGGACAGCAAAAACACTATAAGGTTGGCCCCGGTTGGTTAGAGGTGTGTAACCTAACCTCCCTTCGAGGGGGTTGGGAACGCCCAGGCCAGGGAGTGTCAAGTGAGAAACGCGCTATGAAGCTCCGTTGAAGAACCCGGTAATTGTTCAAAGTCTTGTGACGTCCCATATTTCTCCCAAAGCCCCTCTTGTTGAGCCTTGAGCATTAGAGAAATGATAATATTTAGTTGTGTTGCTAATCTATAAACTGTGAAAAAAAATAACTTGAAATAGAGTTAGAAGCAGATGTAAATGCAGTATCTACCAATAATAATATACGCTATCCTGATATTGTAGCCAGGTTAGGAGACCCAGAGGGCCGTTTGTCCCAGCAATAGTGTGGCCCGTCCACGCAAACCCTCCATACTTTTAATGCTGTTTAGGATATACTCATGTAAATAAGTTCCTCTCAGTTACGAGGTGCTGCTGGAGAAGATGGGAGGGAAGGAGGAAGAAGAAGATGAGGAGGAGGAGGAGGAGGAGGAGAGGAGGAGGAGGAGGAGGAGGAGGAGGAGGGGAGGAGGAGGAGGAAGATGAGGAGGAGGAGGAGGAGATGGAGGAGGGGAGGGGGGGTCTTGTGGGTATTCCTGCGTGGGGTTAGTTGGTGAGTGGGGTAAGGGAGGGT
>NW_025555848.1:0-24397 GCF_020424385.1 Procambarus clarkii
TAGTCCTTACGGGTCGACGTTTTAAGCCTTAAGAATCTAATCCTCATCTAACATCTCAAGAGTTCTTCAAGTCAGGATGACAAGACGGCCACCAGTGGAAGGGGAACTAACTTCTCGGTAGAAGTTTGTCAACCATGAGAGGGAAGGAAATGACCTGTCCAACCCTCACCCACAGCTCTCCCTTACTCCCCTTCCCTCACCTCCTTTGGCTCTCTTCTTCTTCCCTCTTTGGCTCCTCCCCGTTTCCTTAGGCTCCTCCCCGTTCCCCTAGGCTCCTCCACGTTTCCTTAGGCTCCTCCCCGTTCCCTAGGGTCCTCCCCGTTCCCTTAGGCTCCTCCCCGTTCCCCTAGGGCCCCTCCCCGTTCCCTTAGGCTCCTCCCCGTTTCCTTAGGCTCCTCCCCGTTCCCCTAGGCTCCTCCCCGTTTCCTTAGGCTCCTCCCCGTTCCCCTAGGCTCCTCCCCGTTTCCTTAGGCTCCTCCCCGTTCCCTTAGGCTCCTCCCCGTTCCCCTAGGCTCCGCCTCGTTCCCCTAGGCTCCTCCCCGTTCCCCTAGGCTCCTCCCCGTTCCCTTAGGCTCCTCCCCGTTCCCCTAGGCTCCTCCCCGTTTCCTTAGGCTCCTCCCCGTTCCCCTAGGGTCCTCCCCGTTCCCCTAGGCTCCTCCCCGTTTCCTTAGGCTCCTCCCCGTTCCCCTAGGCTCCTCCCCGTTTCCTTAGGCTCCTCCCCGTTCCCTTAGGCTCCTCCCCGTTCCCCTAGGCTCCTCCCCGTTCCCTTAGGCTCCTCCCCGTTCCCCTAGGCTCCTCCCCGTTTCCTTAGGCTCCTCCCCGTTCCCCTAGGCTCCTCCCCGTTCCCTTAGGCTCCTCCCCGTTTCCCTAGGCTCCTCCCCGTTTCCTTAGGCTCCTCCCCGTTTCCATAGGCTCCTCCCCGTTCCCCTAGGCTCCTCCCGTTCCCCTAGGCTCCTTCCCGATTCCTTAGGCTCCTCTCCGTTCCCCTAGGCTCCTCCCCGTTCCCCTAGGCTCCTCCCCGTTCCCTTAGGCTCCTCCCCGTTTCCCTAGGCTCCTCCCCGTTTCCTTAGGCTCCTCCCCGTTTCCTTAGGCTCCTCCCCGTTCCCCTAGGCTCCTCCCCGTTCCCTTAGGCTCCTCCCCGTTTCCCTAGGCTCCTCACCGTTTCCTTAGGCTCCTCCCCGTTTCCATAGGCTCCTCCCCGTTCCCCTAGGCTCCTCCCCGTTCCCCTAGGCTCCTCCCCGTTCCCCTAGGCTCCTCCCCGTTCCCCTAGGCTCCTCCCCGTTTCCTTAGGCTCCTCCCCGTTCCCCTAGGGTCCTCCCCGTTCCCTTAGGCTCCTCCCCGTTTCCCTAGGCTCCTCCCCGTTTCCTTAGGCTCCTCCCCGTTTCCATAGGCTCCTCCCCGTTTCCCTAAGCTCCTCCCCGTTTCCATAGGCTCCTCCCCGTTCCCCTAGGCTCCTCCCCGTTCCCCTAGGCTCGTCCCCGTTCCCCTAGGCTCCTCCCCGTTTCCTTAGGCTCCTCCCCGTTCCCCTAGGGTCCTCCCCGTTCCCTTAGGCTCCTCCCCGTTCCCCTAGGGTCCTCCCCGTTTCCTTAGGCTCCTCCCCGTTTCCTAAGGCTCCTCCCCGTTCCCCTAGGCTCCTCCCCGTTCCCTTAGGCTCCTCCCCGTTTCCCTAGGCTCCTCACCGTTTCCTTAGGCTCCTCCCCGTTTCCATAGGCTCCTCCCCGTTCCCCTAGGCTCCTCCCCGTTCCCCTAGGCTCCTCCCCGTTCCCCTAGGCTCCTCCCCGTTCCCCTAGGCTCCTCCCCGTTTCCTTAGGCTCCTCCCCGTTCCCCTAGGGTCCTCCCCGTTCCCTTAGGCTCCTACCCGTTCCCCTAGGCTCCTCCCCGTTTCCTTAGGCTCCTCCCCGTTTCCTTAGGCTCCTCCCCGTTTCCTTAGGCTCCTCCCCGTTCCCCTAGGCTCCTCCCCGTTCCCTTAGGCTCCTCCCCGTTTCCCTAAGCTCCTCACCGTTCCCTTAGACTCCTTCCCTTTCCCTTAGGCTCCTCCCCGTTCCCTTAGGCTCCTCCCCGTTCCCCTAGGCTCCTCCCCGTTCCCTTAGGCTCCTCCCCGTTCCCCTAGGCTCCTCCCCGTTCCCCTAGGCTCCTTCCCGATTCCTTAGGCTCCTCCCCGTTCCCTTAGGCTCCTCCCCGTTCCCCTAGGCTCCTCCCCGTTCCCTTAGGCTCCTCCCCGTTCCCCTAGGCTCCTCCCCGTTCCCCTAGGCTCCTCCCCGTTCCCTTAAGCTCCTCCCCGTCCTCCCCGTTCCCCTAGGCTCCTTCCCGATTCCTTAGGCTCCTCCCCGTTCCCTTAGGCTCCTCCCCGTTCCCTTAGGCTCCTCCCCGTTCCCCTAGGCTCCTCCCCGTTCCCTTAGACTCCTTCCCTTTCCCTTAGACTCCTCCCCGTTCCCCTAGGCTCCTCCCCGTTTCCTTAGGCTCCTCCCCGTTTCCTTAGGCTCCTCCCCGTTCCCCTAGGCTCCTCCCCGTTCCCTTAGACTCCTTCCCTTTCCCTTAGGCTCCTCCCCGTTCCCCTAGGCTCCTCCCCGTTCCCCTAGGCTCCTCCCCGTTCCCCTAGGCTCCTCCCCGTTCCCCTAGGCTCCTCCCCGTTCCCCTAGTCTCCTCCCCGTTCCCTTAGGCTCCTCCCCGTTCCCCTAGGCTCCTCCCCGTTCCCCTAGGCTCCTCCCCGTTCCCCTAGGCTCCTCCCCGTTCCCCTAGGCTCCTCCCCGTTCCCTTAGGCTCCTCCCCGTTCCCTTAGGCTCCTCCCCGTTCCCTTAGGCTCCTCCCCGTTCCCCTAGGCTCCTCCCCGTTCCCCTAGGCTCCTCCCCGTTCCCTTAGGCTCCTCCCCGTTCCCCTAGGCTCCTCCCCGTTCCCCTAGGCTCCTCCCCGTTTCCTTAGGCTCCTCCCCGTTCCCCTAGGCTCCTCCCCGTTCCCCTAGGCTCCTCCCCGTTCCCCTAGGCTCCTCCCCGTTCCCCTAGGCTCCTCCCCGTTCCCCTAGGCTCCTCCCCGTTCCCTTAGGCTCCTCCCCGTTCCCTTAGGCTCCTCCCCGTTCCCCTAGGCTCCTCCCCGTTCCCCTAGGCTCCTCCCCGTTTCCTTAGGCTCCTCCCCGTTCCCCTAGGCTCCTCCCCGTTCCCCTAGGCTCCTCCCCGTTCCCCTAGGCTCCTCCCCGTTCCCCTAGGCTCCTCCCCGTTCCCCTAGGCTCCTCCCCGTTCCCCTAGGCTCCTCCCTTTCCTCCTGGGCTCTCCCCTAATACAATTTGATTACCATCTTCTCCCATGTACTAGGTTTTTGGTTCCCCAGCGTTGAAGAGTAGTTTGTCTTAAACATTCAATTACTTGAGGTAGTTAGCCTCTTTTGACATGTGATGTTGTAGACCTTCTTTATGGGCAGGAAGCTGTTTTAGTATAATCTTAACTCGATCCTCTGGTTACTCGCAATAGGGGGTTAAATTCTTCTCATTAACATCTTTCAGGACTACTTCCTCCGTTTTCTGAGGTGTAGAATGTTGTAATAGAATGGATAGAAGAGCTATTCTATCACAGAATAGCTCCTGATAGCTATTCTGTGATCAATCACAGAGTTTCAGCTGGTGGCGAGTTGAACTTAGTAAAATAATTTGCTACTCACCAATAAATCCTCTAACGGGAAATGTCGACTTATACTACAGTAACAATTTTGTTTTTTTTCGATGAGGGTCGGATTTTCGATGAGGGATTTTCCTTGTTCAATTACATTAATTAAACACATATGTATATAAGCCTAACGGAATACAGGTATTTTTGTATTAGTTAGGCAAATATCATAGCTTGACTTCACTAACGGGCACATGGAAATTGTTTTGTATTCATTACAAAATATATCCTCAAAGAACATTATTTTTGAACATATTTACATGAAAATTTAAACAAATTATATATACATTGTGACGATAATCTCCTTCAAGAGATTGAGCCTGCTCTTCCCTCCACAATTACGTCGTTGAAATTATATAAAACTACTATGGAAGAAATGTCCAACAACGACAACAACACCAGCAAGGTTTGCCAGAGAGCAAAACGTATGCAGCCAGGGACACCTGCTCAGACTCAAACCGCCAAACTACCAGTCTTACTACCAGCTCCGCTGATTGGTCGCCGGCCTGGCTGCACCTGCACTCGCCCCCCCATCCCCATACTACTTGATGTCTGGGGTCGCCACGATCTCAGACCTCAGAATATTCAGTGCTTCCACAGTTAACACTTCTCCCGGCTAGACGTAAGCGTGTACTGAGAGAGGTGGTAGCTTAAAGCCAATATTCCAGCACCTTCCTTTATTTTTGTATTGCACTTCTTGTTATTTTGTCTTAACGTAACTTTTCATTGTGTCATTTAATTATTCTTATTCTTTTGATTGATTGATTTTATTATACGAATTTGTTTGTCCATTTTTTCATGTTTTGATTTATTTAACGTAATTAAAATTTCATTGTTAAAGTTTACTTGTGTTTTGTGTGTCTTCTCCTTACCTTACCACAGACGAAGTTCCAGTTTTTCTATTTTTTTTATAACTATGTGACGAGGCCATACCCCTAGCCTTAAACAGCCGAACACCAACGCGTTACCGTCACAAGTTATATGGGGGCCTGTCCTAGGAGCTTCACTCAGGTACTGGTGCCAAGTGGTAATTTATGGTAAGCGTATTTAACTTTGTTAACGTAGCTTTACTATTTTTCATATTCCATTTCATTTTTTATAAGGTGCGGTGTATTGTGCATTACGAGAGTAACATATGGTGAAGGTGAGACAACTTTGGATTACGTGGTGACTGTAGGCCGCAGTCATACTCTTAATTGGTCATCTCTCCCTCCGTGTTATTACTCGTGTTTACCATCTATGTCCCTTGAATATTTCTCATTTTGACAGATCATCATATTGGTACCCTGGTACTGTGGTCTGCCCCGGGTCAAGAGTACCCAATCTTCTGCAATCTGACTGTAGGAGGACAAGAGGGCCATAGTTCCTCTAGCTCGAACTTTAGTTGCTGAATTGGGACCTCAGCAGCAGTTCTCGTCACCAGTTGACACCTCGCACCCCTACACGTCAGTCAGAGATGATGATACATACAACGGTAGGGAATTAGCTTACTTTTTCAGAGCACAAAAGTTCGCTAATTCTGTAAGTATCATATTAAATTCAGTAGGAAAAACTTGCTTTATGTCCTATAGAGACTTGGCAAGGTATGCCTACATCCTTGGACTACCAATTTTACTTTTGAAGCATTTAACTGTTTCATTTGTTTTCGAAACTCTGTTTCATTTGTTAGTAGGATTTTCTTGCCCTTATCCTCTTACATGAGTACCGGGTACAAGATTTCCTGCGCCCTTGATTTAATTTAATCATTTAACATCTTTTACTTAACTTTAATTGTTAAAGATCTCACAGGATAGGTACCAGTTGCCACGTTGTCCTGTTTCTGACATTCACTATTGAATATTCGTGTACCTTTATTTGCTAATTTCACCATGTTTCGTCTCCAAGCTTTCCGTACAAATCCAGCAGGTGAAATAGGGACTTTAAGTCGTGCCAAGAAGACTGAATTACAAACTCTTGCACATGAGTATCAACTAGAAGTTCCCTACCAAGCCAACAAAAATGACCTACACAACCTGATTTGGCAACGATGAAACTCCAATTGGAACTGGCCAAGATTGAGCGTGAGCAGCAAAGGGAAGCAGCTGCCATAAGAAGGGAAGAACACGAACGTGAGGCTGCCTTAAGAAGGGAAGAAATCGCCCTCAAGGAACGTGAGTTTGCAATGCTCCGTGAGCGTGAACGAGTACAGCTTGAAACACTCTAGGAGCGGGAACGCTTACAGCTTGAAACCAAACAACGCGAGTTGGAGATGCAACGCGAGCATGACAAGTGTGACGGAGTTCCCCCCCTTATAATTCTCCCACGCCTGCAGTAAGAGTCATGTCTACTTTTCCCAAGCGTTCTCTACGTTGCAGGCTACAATTTGATATATGGGAGAGAGTGAAGTGTTCTCGGAGAGCCGAGAAATTTGTGAAATAGTAATGTTTTGGCCTGTGGTTTAGGCCCTTTAGGGAGCCAAGATGGCGCTGGCCTCTCTGATCTCCCGCCAAAACCGTGTGACGTCAGTGGCACCGGATTGGTCACCGACAGCAATGTGGCACCGGGAGCCAATGAAAACCTCCCGTGGCGAAAGTGACGTCACGAAGGAAGGGGGTCCGGCCAGCGCGCCGGGCTGGCGCCATCAGTCAGACACGACACGTCATAGAGGTCGGACGTGCGACGAGTGGTCCTGTCTGTCGGACAGCTGTTTCCCACTACCGTGGATTTACGCGTCACCTGAAGTCCGCCAGTACTCTGAGAAGTCTTCCCTAGTTCATGTGTTGAACCAGAAGAGGGAATTGACGGTTATTTGAGCAACAAGTGCTCCAGTCAGGTACTGTGCCAGTAGCAGTGAAGCCGTGCAGTGACGTATGTTGACGTCGGTGGCAATTCACCAGTTCGTGACAGCGTAGTGGCTGACAGAGCCACTGGGTAGCTGAGGAAGAGAGGACTATTTGGGGAAACCGAACGACTGTAGCTGAGACGTAGGCGACAGCCGTTGCTGGGAGAAGACGACGGCCAGGAGACCGACTCCAACCTTCAAGAAGTCAAGAAGGAGGACGGACCTGCAGTGAGGAGGCACGGAGACGACGCGCTAAACGGTGGGACGACGAGAGGCTCTGGTAGGACACGACGACGTGTAGTGTGGGGGCGTTCCCGACACGAGGACCAGGAGCTACATCTCGACTCTCATCGGAGGATAGGGTGAAGTAGGTGGTTCTAGTTCCCTCCCCATTCCCCTTTAGTTAGCTATATTATTTGGCTATATTATCTAGCCTGAAGATTTTATATGTCGTGAGCAAGTCTCACCTATGTCACGGTAAAGCACCAGTGTGCTAGACAGTACTATCAAGAGTACTTGTAATATTCATGTTGATTATTGGTGTGTACAGACACCAGGAACCAGTGATAAATTTACTGTGTTGTGTATATCTTTCTATAGATTTTGATATGAACATATAGTGGTAAATTATATATAAGATTATGCCAGTATTCGGAGGTTAGGCTATGTGCCCAGAAACTATTTATTTTCCATGTATTGATGATTGATTTATATACCATATATATGTCTATGTTCATTCAGTGAATAATCATTTGTGAGTACAGTGAATTATTGCGTTATCGCCCACGAGAGAAAGTACTGAAAACTCCCGAGCTAATATTTCATAATATATTGTTGGATAAATAACAGTGTAAGACCATTACAGTGAATCATTGTAGAATTGATTGTAGAAAAGACTGTTTGAGCCTAAGTACAGTGTAACTAAGTAATTCGGTTTATTTGTGCCAATATAGAGTGTGCGAGTTTCTAGTAGTATTGGAGAATTTAAAGAAACCGCGCGCGTGAATCTAGCAAACAAGCAAATTTCGCGCGGAGAGTCCATTGCGATCAGCTGTTCTTGACACTTGATGAGGAGGGGAGAGTGTTGCCCTCTAGCGGTCGCATAATATCCGTGGGAATTACCGGCCGAGTCAGGATCAGTTGATTTATTGATTATTGTTTGGCTTTGTGACATCTTTCATACATTTTAAGTAAAATACAAAACTCTCTTTGGTTTTTATCATCCCCTCCATTGATCTTGTGGCTATACTATACCTGTAAGCATAGAGTGATAACAATAAGTACCTGCCTGATTCCTGATCTTTGAGTGTGACCTTGCCAAGGCTACCACTGAATACACCAGTCCACTGAGGGTGTTACTGGCCACCTTAAACACCAGTTGGCGACCTTGTGATTAACCGTAGAGCCCTATTGTTGGGGAGGGCACACGACAGTCGAGGTGAACGAGTCGTGTTCTCACTCTTTCTTAATAAGAGGCCGTTAAGATTGACTGGGAGACTCTCCTGGCGTGCAGTGGCGCCGTGAGGATCGAGGGAAGACCCGCAGGGCTACGGTGAGTTACCTTGAGCGTAACTATTGCTCACCCCAGAGTAAGGGTAGAGAATAATAGAGAGGTTGAAACCCCCAACACAAGCAACAAGCGACTCTGGCTCTAGAGTGTCGTCAACGTGAAATCGCCTTGGAAACTTCACACTTCACTCAACGCCAACAAGCTACTGCCAATCTTCCCGTCAGTTTTAATATATCACATGCAAGTAAGTTAATGCCATCCTTTGTAGAAGCAGAAGTTGATGTGTTTTTCACCACCTTTGAAACCCTTGCTAATCAACTCAGTTGGCCTGTCGACCAATGGGCCACACTTCTCAGAGTCCATCTTACAGGTAGAGCTGCAGTCACACTCAGTACTTTGACGTCTGAGAATGACTACCACACTCTGAAACAAGCAGTGTTGGACGCCTACCTACTTTCCACCGAAAGTTATAGAAGGAAATTCCGTGACCACCTGAAGGCAAGTACCACTACCTTCCTTGAGTTTGCTAACACGAAACGGAGGTATTTCATTTCCAGCTTAATGCTGTGCAGCAGGCACAGCATTAAGCTGGAAATAATGAAGCTACAGCTAGAGGCACAGCAGCGCAAAGAAGAGCGAGAAGCACAGCAGCGCAAAGAAGAACGAGAAGCAGAAGCGCAGCTGAGGAGAGAAGAAGCACAGCTGCGCAAAGAAGAACAGGAGCGAGAAGCACAGCTGCGCCGGGAAGAACAGGAGCGAGAAGCACAGATGAAGCGTGAGGAGCGAGAAGCACAGCTGCGCCGGGAAGAACAGGAGCGAGAAGCACAGTCGAAGCGTGAGGAGCGAGAAGCACAGTCGAAGCGTGAGGAGCGAGAAGCACAGCTGCGCCGGGAAGAGCAAGAACGAGAAGCACAGCTACGCAGGGAAGAACGAGAGCAAGAAGTTAGGCTGAGACAAATGGAAATAGAAGCCAACCAGGAGGTGGAGCTGAAGCGAGCTGAACTGGGACTAGGTGCCCCTGCCCCGCCACAGGAAGACCGACGAGTGAGGGAACGAGACCTGCCGGTCTTTGTGCCTAGTGAAGCCGAAAGTTTCTTCGATCACTTTGAGAGAGTTGCTGCTATGAAGAGGTGGCCGAGGGCGGAGTGGGCGGAGTTGGTCCAAGGGAGGCTCACAGGTGAAGCTCGCCAAGCCTTCACTATGCTCGACTTCCAAGAATGCACTAACTACGATGCGGTAAAACGAGCTGTGCTCCGTTCCTTTAAGCTCACGCCAGAGTGTTACAGAAAGAGGTTTAGAGAATGTACCCGGTTGCCAGGAAAATCGTATGCGGAGACGGCGAGGGACATTGAAAGAAAACTCCTTAAGTGGCTGGACTCTGAACAAGCAAGGTCGGTCGAAGAGGTCAAGGAACTAATGGCCATGGAAAAGTTTATGTCCGTGCTCTCTCCTGAGATCAGGATGAGGGTAAAGGAGGCGGACATAAAGGACCTGAGGGCCGCAGCCGACCGGGCCGACATGTTAGAAGAAGCCCTACGCCCACGCCGAGAGGGACAGAACCGACCACCCGCATACGTCGGAAACGATAGGAGTTATAGAAGGACGGATGGATGGAGGACAGGAACGAGTTCTCCCAAGTCCCATTTCTCAAGTTGGAACACCCGAGGATCAAAAGGTGCTGTAGCGCCGATAGAGGAGAACCAAGCTGAGAGCTCGGGAACTGTTACTGCAGGGAAAGAAACGACAAGTGAGGCGGGAAAGACACAGGGTGTGACGGTCTCTGGAGGCAGTGCTAAGACGAGCGGTGGTGGATGGTCTCCGCCGAAGGGCCGCTGCTACAACTGCGGAATACCCGGACACGTCGCGCGGGAATGCAGACGCCCTAAGCAGTGGGGACACGTCGCTTTAGTGATGTTCGAGGACCAGAGGGCCGAGGGAGTGCGGGATGAACCCGTGCTGAATGGGGAGAAGAAAGTTCACCCATTCATGTGTCAAGGAACCGTAAGGATGGGGGTCGCAGACCCCATCCCAGTGAAGATGCTAAGAGACACCGGGGCTGACTTTACCCTGGTAAGTGAAACCCTGTTCCCCGAGGGTTACAAGAGCACCAGTGTGGGGGTGGCAAGGGTGGCCACTGTGGGAGGCCCAGTGAGGATGCCCCTACACCAGGTAACTTTAAATTCCGAATATGGCTGCCAGACCCTAGAGGTGGGAGTCTGTACATCAATGCCCAAGATGGAGGCACAGGTCATCTTGGGGAATGACGCGTGTGGAGGATACGTCCTCCCGCATCTCATGAAAGGCGAAGAGTGCCCAGAACAACACGAGGAGACAGGCGAAGATTTGAACGCCTGTGGGGACGAGAAGGGAATCGCACCGGTGGCGATCCCAGTTTGTACTGTGACACCGAGACAACGCGAAGAACCAAGAGGTTGTGGATCTGATGGGGCTGAGGAGTCGACTGACAGCCTGGGAACAGATCACCTCTGCGTAGGACCCAGAGAACGAGCGGAGGGCGAAAGTAGCCCGAATGGTGAGTTGCAGGTGACACTCACCGGTTCTCTAGGGGTAAACCGCGCTCGTCTCGGAGAGTTACAACAGGAGGAGTTCCCCGAATTGGTTAGTAAGGCCGAAGGAGGACGTGTGGGTCCTGAGAAGGCTTACTTTCCATTTATCTATATTATATATGCCGTGCTATCTGTGATGAGGGAACGATGGACACCAGGAGCAACCGTGAGGACGGTGAAGAAATGTGTCCAGAAGTTCAAAGAACGTCTCACTAGAGCGAAGAAATTGGCTAGGAAACTCCTGAAGAAGGCGCAACGTAAGATGTCGAAGTGGTTCGACAGGAGAGCTGCGCAGAGAGATTTTCAGGCCGGATCCAAAGTAATGGTTGTGCTGCCAGGTAAAGGTAGAGTGACCAGGTCGCGGTTCAAGAGACCATACCGAGTGCTGCGACGGTTGGGTCCAGTGTCGTACGAGATTGGGAAGCCGGATGGACCCCGGAAGAAACAGGTGTGTCGCATGGACCGCCTGAAAACTTTCTTCACTGTGGAAGGAAGAGCCGACAAGCAGGACGGAACGATGTCCCGAGAAACCCAGCGGAAGACGGGTCTGAGTGTACCGAGGGACCGAGAACTCCCGGAGGAGGAAAGTAAGTGGTCCAGGGCGGACGGCACCAGTCTCACCCGCACTGAGAGTCTGACAAGGATCAAGGTCAAGCCCATCAAGGGGAAGGACGACGTAGTAGCGGATGCCCTATCCCATATGCACTAACCAGACATGACTCTTATTTTAAGGGGAGGGGTATGTGACGGAGTTCCCCCCCTTATAATTCTCCCACGCCTGCAGTAAGAGTCATGTCTACTTTTCCCAAGCGTTCTCTACGTTGCAGGCTACAATTTGATATATGGGAGAGTGAAGTGTTCTCGGAGAGCCGAGAAATTTGTGAAATAGTAATGTTTTGGCCTGTGGTTTAGGCCCTTTAGGGAGCCAAGATGGCGCTGGCCTCTCTGATCTCCCGCCAAAACCGTGTGACGTCAGTGGCACCGGATTGGTCACCGACAGCAATGTGGCACCGGGAGCCAATGAAAACCTCCTGTGGCGAAAGTGACGTCACGAAGGAAGGGGGTCCGGCCAGCGCGCCGGGCTGGCGCCATCAGTCAGACACGACACGTCATAGAGGTCGGACGTGCGACGAGTGGTCCTGTCTGTCGGACAGCTGTTTCCCACTACCGTGGATTTACGCGTCACCTGAAGTCCGCCAGTACTCTGAGAAGTCTTCCCTAGTTCATGTGTTGAACCAGAAGAGGGAATTGACGGTTATTTGAGCAACAAGTGCTCCAGTCAGGTACTGTGCCAGTAGCAGTGAAGCCGTGCAGTGACGTATGTTGACGTCGGTGGCAATTCACCAGTTCGTGACAGCGTAGTGGCTGACAGAGCCACTGGGTAGCTGAGGAAGAGAGGACTATTTGGGGAAACCGAACGACTGTAGCTGAGACGTAGGCGACAGCCGTTGCTGGGAGAAGACGACGGCCAGGAGACCGACTCCAACCTTCAAGAAGTCAAGAAGGAGGACGGACCTGCAGTGAGGAGGCACGGAGACGACGCGCTAAACGGTGGGACGACGAGAGGCTCTGGTAGGACACGACGACGTGTAGTGTGGGGGCGTTCCCGACACGAGGACCAGGAGCTACATCTCGACTCTCATCGGAGGATAGGGTGAAGTAGGTGGTTCTAGTTCCCTCCCCATTCCCCTTTAGTTAGCTATATTATTTGGCTATATTATCTAGCCTGAAGATTTTATATGTCGTGAGCAAGTCTCACCTATGTCACGGTAAAGCACCAGTGTGCTAGACAGTACTATCAAGAGTACTTGTAATATTCATGTTGATTATTGGTGTGTACAGACACCAGGAACCAGTGATAAATTTACTGTGTTGTGTATATCTTTCTATAGATTTTGATATGAACATATAGTGGTAAATTATATATAAGATTATGCCAGTATTCGGAGGTTAGGCTATGTGCCCAGAAACTATTTATTTTCCATGTATTGATGATTGATTTATATACCATATATATGTCTATGTTCATTCAGTGAATAATCATTTGTGAGTACAGTGAATTATTGCGTTATCGCCCACGAGAGAAAGTACTGAAAACTCCCGAGCTAATATTTCATAATATATTGTTGGATAAATAACAGTGTAAGACCATTACAGTGAATCATTGTAGAATTGATTGTAGAAAAGACTGTTTGAGCCTAAGTACAGTGTAACTAAGTAATTCGGTTTATTTGTGCCAATATAGAGTGTGCGAGTTTCTAGTAGTATTGGAGAATTTAAAGAAACCGCGCGCGTGAATCTAGCAAACAAGCAAATTTCGCGCGGAGAGTCCATTGCGATCAGCTGTTCTTGACACTTGATGAGGAGGGGAGAGTGTTGCCCTCTAGCGGTCGCATAATATCCGTGGGAATTACCGGCCGAGTCAGGATCAGTTGATTTATTGATTATTGTTTGGCTTTGTGACATCTTTCATACATTTTAAGTAAAATACAAAACTCTCTTTGGTTTTTATCATCCCCTCCATTGATCTTGTGGCTATACTATACCTGTAAGCATAGAGTGATAACAATAAG
Source organism: Procambarus clarkii (assembly GCF_020424385.1). NCBI lineage: Eukaryota > Metazoa > Arthropoda > Malacostraca > Decapoda > Cambaridae > Procambarus > Procambarus clarkii. The sequence continues at coordinate 13,125 of NW_025555848.1, forward strand.
TACCTGCCTGATTCCTGATCTTTGAGTGTGACCTTGCCAAGGCTACCACTGAATACACCAGTCCACTGAGGGTGTTACTGGCCACCTTAAACACCAGTTGGCGACCTTGTGATTAACCGTAGAGCCCTATTGTTGGGGAGGGCACACGACAGTCGAGGTGAACGAGTCGTGTTCTCACTCTTTCTTAATAAGAGGCCGTTAAGATTGACTGGGAGACTCTCCTGGCGTGCAGTGGCGCCGTGAGGATCGAGGGAAGACCCGCAGGGCTACGGTGAGTTACCTTGAGCGTAACTATTGCTCACCCCAGAGTAAGGGTAGAGAATAATAGAGAGGTTGAAACCCCCAACACAAGCAACAAGCGACTCTGGCTCTAGAGTGTCGTCAACGTGAAATCGCCTTGGAAACTTCACACTTCACTCAACGCCAACAAGCTACTGCCAATCTTCCCGTCAGTTTTAATATATCACATGCAAGTAAGTTAATGCCATCCTTTGTAGAAGCAGAAGTTGATGTGTTTTTCACCACCTTTGAAACCCTTGCTAATCAACTCAGTTGGCCTGTCGACCAATGGGCCACACTTCTCAGAGTCCATCTTACAGGTAGAGCTGCAGTCACACTCAGTACTTTGACGTCTGAGAATGACTACCACACTCTGAAACAAGCAGTGTTGGACGCCTACCTACTTTCCACCGAAAGTTATAGAAGGAAATTCCGTGACCACCTGAAGGCAAGTACCACTACCTTCCTTGAGTTTGCTAACACGAAACGGAGGTATTTCATGAAATGGCTGGAAGCAGCACATGTCTCTACTTTTACAGAACTCGTCAACCTGATGCTTGTTGAAGAATTCTTGAGGCGTGTGCCGCCTCCTGTCCGCCTCTACTTAGCAGATAAAGAAGAAACCGACTACCTGAAGTGTGCTAAGTCGGCTGACACTTACAGCCTCATCCACCGGCTGACACCCGAACCATCCTCCAGTAAGAAGTCGTGGTACAGTTACGAGAAGGTGAGCCCCGATCAAGCTGGTTCACAACTGTACTGCAAGTATTGTAGACTCTATGGACATACCATAGACAAGTGTGGTAAGTCTCAATACAAGGGAACCACTGACCAACAAAGACCCAAACCAACTCCTCCTAAGTCCGGTAAGCCTGTGATGAATGTTGGTGTTGATGTTAATGATCTTTCTCTTTTCAGTAACCACCTGTATACTGGAACTGTCTCTGCCAACGGTTCAAATCCGGAGGGACGTTTCAAATTGAAGATCTTGAGGGACACAGCGGCTCTACAATCGATCATCTTGAAGTCGGCTGTGCCCAACATCACCTACACCGGAGAAACTGTCTTCATCACTGACCTCACTGCTACCACTCCATACCCTCTCGCCAGAGTCCACCTGGATTGTCCCTACGTGAACGGGGAAGTCCAAGTCGCCGTCAGGGAAAAGCCTTTTCCCATGCCTGGAGTGCAACTTCTCCTAGGCAACGACTTGGCAGAAGACCTGCAACCGACCAACCTCATCGTCATGGACAAACCCCAGGTGTGTAACTCTATGCCAATAAATCCTATTCTAGAGTATGTTCCAGCAGAGGTTCAAGAGAGTGATGAAGTTTCTCCTCCGGTTCTCGTGACCACCCGTGCACAAGCCGCACGTCCACAGCCAGCTGACTCTACTGCTACCGCTGTCCCTCAAGACCCTCAGAAACTTCCCCCGCATCTGACCAAGTTGGAGTTCCGTAAGTTGCAGAGGGAAGATCTTACTTTAACACCATTGTTTTTCCAGGCTGAGACTCAACCCGACAGTATTCCTGGGTTCTTCCTAGAGAACGACTTACTCTACCGCAGATATAGACCCAGTAAACTGAAGGAGGAGGACGATTGGGCCAACATCGAACAACTAGTGATTCCCACCAGCCTGCGGCCCACTATTCTACACCTGGCCCATGGAGCGTTCTCCCACTACGGCTTCAACAAGACTTACCATGGGATTCGTCAAGACTACTACTGGCCAGGTATGGTAAATAACGTCAAACAGTACGTAAAACAGTGTCATACATGTCAGATGGCAGGCAAACCGAACATCTCCATTCCCAGAGCGCCACTGATTCCCATACAGGTGCCTGCGGAACCTTTCCACAGACTCATAATAGACTGTGTTGGTCCTTTACCTCGGACCAGTTCAGGTAACGCCTACATCCTAACCATCCTGTGTCCTACCACCAGATTTCCCATAGCAGTTCCAGTGAAGAACATCACGGCTGCTACGGTTATCAAACATCTATTGAAGATCTTCACTCAATACGGATTTCCCAGGGAGATTCAAAGTGACTGTGGAACCAACTTCACCAGTGATCTCTTCAAAAGGACACTGGAGGAGTTCAACATCAAACAGGTATTGTCCAGCCCCTATCATCCTGCTTCACAGGGTTCTCTTGAACGTAGTCATCAGACCATCAAAGCACTCTTGAAAAAGTTTTGTAGTGAAACCTCGAAGGATTGGGATAAGCAGATTGACCTTATAATGTGTATTTTCAGAAGTCTCCCCAATGAGTCCCTAGGAGTATCTCCTTATGAGATGCTCTACGGCCGTAAGTGCCGTACTCCCCTTAAGGCTTTCAAAGACTCTCTCCGAGATGCCACCTTCAGTGAGCATCAGAATGTGCCCCAGTTTCTTCAAAACCTTCAACACATTCTAGAGAGAGTCCACCGTTTTGCCCATGATAATCTATTGAAAGCCCAGGAGAGAATGAAGACTCATTCCGACCAGACCAGCAAAGTAAGAAAATTTAAGCCGGGAGACTTCGTCCTTGCCTATTTCCCTATCCCAGGTTCACCTTTACAAAACAGGTTTTCAGGACCCTACTGCGTCAAAGAGTGCAGGAATAATAACAACTACGTAATAGAGACTCCAGATAGGCGGCGGAAGACCCAGCTGTGCCACGTCAACCTCCTGAAGCAATATAATGGTACTCCTCCCACTGTCCTGACTAATTGTTCTACCTTCACAGAACCCTACATCCACAGTGAGACCATCCCAGCTTCTCCTCCCGAAAGCACTGACAAGGAGTCAGCGCTTTCTAATTCCAAAATCCTTAATGATCTTCCCAAATGCTTTCAGGATAATAATCGTGCTCCTTTGACCTCTTCTAATTCCACTCTCACCTCGTCAGATAAGCCCTTCATCCTCCATGTCGACGCCAATGGTACCGACGTTGGTGGTGTCGTGATGCAGCAACGAGGCGAGAAGAATCCACCTGTCAGCGACTACTGCTACAAGGAACTACGGAACAATTGGCAAGGAGCTACTCTTCCTCATCCTGAAGCTTCAGCACTTCACTCCACACCTGAAAAGTGCTCGGTCCACCATCAACACGGACCACACCACCCTACATCTCCTGCAGCACGCCCACTTCTCATCTCAACGTCTTCTACTATGGGCTTGCTAACTGCAGAAATTCAACCTGGAGACACGCTATACCAAGAGTCTGACAACATCTTAGCCCATGATCTCTCCAGAGTTTATGAAGTAGAAGCAACTCCACCCATTACTCCACCACATAACGACGTACTTCTTCCAGAACCGCAGGCTTCGGGGGAGAGTTGTGACGATAATCTCCTTCAAGAGATTGAGCCTGCTCTTCCCTCCACAATTACGTCGTTGAAATTATATAAAACTACTATGGAAGAAATGTCCAACAACGACAACAACACCAGCAAGGTTTGCCAGAGAGCAAAACGTATGCAGCCAGGGACACCTGCTCAGACTCAAACCGCCAAACTACCAGTCTTACTACTGGCTCCGCTGATTGGTCGCCGGCCTGGCTGCACCTGCACTCGCCCCCCCCCCATACTACTTGATGTCTGGGGTCGCCACGACCTCAGACCTCAGAATATTCAGTGCTTCCACAGTTAACACTTCTCCCGGCTAGACGTAAGCGTGTACTGAGAGAGGTGGTAGCTTAAAGCCAATATTCCAGCACCTTCCTTTATTTTTGTATTGCACTTCTTGTTATTTTGTCTTAACGTAACTTTTCATTGTGTCATTTAATTATTCTTATTCTTTTGATTGATTGATTTTATTATACGAATTTGTTTGTCCATTTTTTCATGTTTTGATTTAACGTAATTAAAATTTCATTGTTAAAGTTTACTTGTGTTTTGTGTGTCTTCTCCTTACCTTACCACAGACGAAGTTCCAGTTTTTCTATTTTTTTTATAACTATGTGACGAGGCCATACCCCTAGCCTTAAACAGCCGAACACCAACGCGTTACCGTCACAACATATTCTTGTGTATCCATCCTGGCGGACACCTATGTATGTAAGCAGTTAATAATTTGTTTCCAGGAAAATTGCAGCACAATTAATTAAATTGACGGAGCAGAATATACCTAAGTTTCCACAGTTTGTATTATAATTCCTCGTTGCCAGTGTAGGACAGAGTTTTGTTAAAAGGTACAGTTTTAATTTCCAGTATATTTGGCCTCTTGTAAGTTTATATATTTTTAGTGACAGGGTTCAATAACATATTTTACTGGCGAGTACTGCCTGAGGAATTATTAATAAAGCAGGTTTGCAAGGTGTATATATATATATATATATATATATATATATATATATATATATATATATATATAGAAGGGAGTACCACCTCTGGCTGGAAGAAAGGGGACCCATAGCCTCGGAGGAAACCACGCATAACACATTAGAGGGAATGTTTAGATCCCCTCCAATACACTTTCTGCTTTTCTCCTACCACCTCCTTCCTTTTTTTATTTTTTGTGCTTTATTATGTATTTGATGGTTACAAGATATACATGGGTTGATACAAAAATAATAATACAAAAAGGTGCTTAAAGGTTATGGATCTCTTGAAAAACACCACAATGGGAACATTGATGAATATCACAGACGGGTTCGATCATTGTTGCAAGTCAAACACTTCTTCGAATTCCTCTGAAATTGAATTGAAATTGAAATAAGTTTATTGAGGTAAAATACACACAAAGGGATGAGGTAGCTCAAGCTATTCTCACCCCGTTCAGTACAACGTGTTAGTACATACATAGACACACATCACAAACAATAAACCTGTTACCAAACATTCTGAGAGATAAACATGTACATTTCCTCCGTATGGTATCAGACGTACACAAATACTTTTATGACCTAGTTATACGGATAATTCAACAAAATATTACAGTCTTGGTGCAAAATTCTTATATCTCTCAAGAATATCATCAACCTTTCCTTTGTGACACATCCAGGCTATTTGCTCAGGAACAGTCCTTATCTCAGTGTTTCTATATACATTAATCAACGGACAATCAAGAACATAATGGGCAAGGGTGTGAGACCTTAACATACCACATAGTTTACACTTCGTGTCATTATCATGAACGCCTATCCCATATTCCCAGTAATATTTGTACCCAAGCCTGAGCCGCATGTACACAGAGTCACTCCAAGCATTTCTCCTTTTACCATAAGTGAAAAGGGTGTTTTGACTCACATACATGTAGTGTTGCATGGTTAGACTTCTCTCATACATTATCCCTCTCCTCTCCACTCCTGCCTGTGCCTGAATATTTCTGATTTTGATTCTTATTTGTCTCATTGTGAATTCACATTCAATGTCAATTTGTGGTTTTGATGTGGCACGTTTGGCCAAGTCATCCGCCACCTCGTTGAGCACTATTCCAACATGAGATGGAATCCACATGAATTTCACACTATGACCTTTCAGCTGTATCTCAGCTATTCTTCTCTTACAATCCTCAACTATAGACATGAAGACTGGGTTTCGACTGTTTAAGGACTCCAGTGCTCCTCGGCTATCGACAAATACAAAAACATTTTTGTCGTCATGACGTACTTCCTCCAAACACGCCAGAATGGCCTACAGTTCAGCTTGTGTGGATGATATATAATTACTAAGCCGGAGTTCAATTTTCCTGTCCACAGTCCCAAACTCCGTATATTCCCTTATTAGGACACCACACCCTGCCCTGCCATCCTCCGCCACCGACCCGTCGCAATATACATGTAAACTGTTGCCTCTTGGTAACCGGGATATCATGCTTCCATACATACACCGTAATTGTCCCGGTTCATGATGAATCTTTTTCACATTGAGGGGTACAATTTCGACGTCTATTTTCTGTACTTTCCAGGGAGCAGACATATTACCCTGTCGAGAGGGTTTACAGCAGTCAAGTACATCGTATTCCCTGAGGTCATGAGCTAATCCCCTCGTGTAGCGTGTCTCCCTCAGTTTCCTGGAAGTGTGTACGTCACTCAAGCAGGTCTGAACGCTCTCAAACAGCTTATCCCCTCCTTTTCTCCGCATGAAACGAATAGCTACTCTAGTGTTAATGTCACGGACTCTATCACACACACTCTGTAAATTTAATTCCATTCTCATTATTTCAATCATTGCATTTCTTTGACATCCAAGAATAATCCTCATAGCCTCGTTCTGTATCAGCTCTATTTTTTTAATTCTGCCTTGGCCTGTGTAAGACAAAACGGGTGCTGCGTAGTCTATCAGGGACCGAACAGTGCTTATGTATAACATCCGTAAGATAGGTACCCCAACACCTTTACCAGAAAAAGCCAGTGCTTTTAGAGGATGCAGACGGGCTTTACATAAGGTGCTGATATGATTTATTTCAGCATTCTTACTCTCACATGTGTATCCAACATACATGCCCAGATACTTGTACTTCTGAACACGGCTCAGTTCCACACCATTTAGAGTAAGTGTTATATTTCTTCGTTTCCTATACTCATATTTGGTTTTATCTGCATTTATAACTAAGCCTAACTTGTGACAGGTTGTACCAAGTATGTTAAGAGCAGTTTGAATTTTGTTCCCGGAAGTGCCTTGTATAAGAATGTCATCAGCATATATGATCGTCGTGACCCCTGGAGGATACATTTCTGATGCTAATCTGTTCATTAATACATTGAATAAGGTGGGACTTAATACTCCCCCTTGTGGGGTACCTAACTGAAACCTCCGTTCCTCAGACATGCATCCCTGATAATACACCTGACCTTTTCTGCCTTGTAGATAATCCCTTATCCAGTGTAACAATCTCCCTGTTATTCCCAGATTGGCTAATTCGTATAAGATTACTTCCCCATTGGCTTTATCAAACGCTCCTTGTAGATCAACAAAAACTCTACAATTGTCATCCATATTAGACAAACACTTTAAGAGACAATCCGCAGTACTTTTGCCTTTGATAAAACCAAAGAGATTACTGGACATGTTATCACCTACAAGGTAGAGTAGCCTATTTAACAAAATCCTTTCCATCATTTTACAAAAGCAGGATATTAAGGAGACAGGTCTGTAGCCACCGTTTGACTTAGGGATAGGAATGATGACAGCCTCTTTCCATTTTCTTGGTAACTTTCCCTCTCTATAACTCATATTAAACAAATCAAGTAAGGGACTAGGTTTCATACCGGCTAATAATTAAGAATGTCATACGTTACTCCATCTTTTCCAGGAGCAGTAGAGCTGCCACTTTTTATAGCATCCAGTAGCTCATCGTGAGTTATCTCAGTGCACGCTATAGATCTTGTATTTAAGGCACATAAAGTTACTCCATTTCTAATATTTTCCCATGACTCAATGGTGATTCTCGTGTCTGCAGGTAAGGACTCCATACCAGCAGCACTTGCCCATTTATCTACTAACTCATTAGCAACCTTCCCTGGATCTGAGTGAGCAATGAATTTGGTCTTACAACCCCTGACTTTATTTACTGCTCTCCATATGTCTTTAAGGTTCTTAGTATTACCAATGGACTGAGCAAAGTCTTGCCAGTATCTGTCCCGCGCCTCCTTCCTCACCTGACTGCAATCCCTAGCCACTTCCAACATTGTATTTTTCTCTTCATCCCTCATTCCATTTTTTATCCATTCTTTATGTGCACTCCGTAGCATTCTCTCCCACCCCTTGACTTGCTGATCATTGGAATATTTAAATTTCTTAGGTCCATGCGTCTTGCTTCCCCTGCCCCCGTTATTTTCCCTCTGTACTAATTTCTCTATGTTCTCGACCATATCCTCGTAAAAACTATCAACGCAGAGCGGCGTGTATTGTTGATACCAATCTCCCATATTTTGAATAAAATAATTTTTCATATCTTTATTAATATTTAGCCTTTTCCTTTGAAAGTGGACTTGTTTTTTCCCCAGTGGTAATTCAACGTTCAAGGCAAAGTGGTCACTAAGTAGTTCCCGAACAACCCGAGCCTCCCCCATAATCCCCTGAGAGTTTAAAATGCAGGCATAGTCAAGCCGTCCTCCCCTGATGTGAGTTGGTTCATTGTTTCCCAATAGACAGGTATCTGGATGATCTTGTAGAAACTGTAACCACTTGACCCCATTAGTACTAATGCTACCCACTGTCCCAAGGCTTGTGTGCCGAGCATTAAGGTCCCCAATGACCAGTGAAGGATCAGTATAAATGCAGTCAGGTAGATAGTTGGCGTCGAAGCAGTTCCTGGATACATACAAATTAACTACAATAAATTCCCCTTCCCTTAATGATAATTTAACACAGACACTCTCTATACCTTGCGTTTTTGATGGCGGTTCTACTAACTCTGCTGGTATGGAGTTCTTTACATAAATTGACGTGCCTCTGATGTTATTTGCAGCGAAGAGGTGAAACCCTTTATAACCATTTCATTTCAATAATCCTTCATTCCTATCCCCTGTCTCCTGGAGAGCTACAACATCAATATCATTTCCCATCACATAACAATGAACATCTGTAACCCTGTTTCTTAACCCATTAACATTCCATGACAAAACTTTCAGTCTAGGGTGATCCATTATTAATCAATTCACTGCCTAAGTCATCCCCTATAAATTCACTAAATGATAGCCATACCTGGCATAACATCTCACACCTCCTCCCAAGTTCACCAGTAAAAGCGACATTGCGATTCTCAAAAGATTTTTTCAGCCCTGAGACGTCCATTATTGGCCCAAATGATTCCTTCATTTTATGTGTAATTATAGGGTTCTTCCTTTCACTACGACTACCATCATTCACACACACTTCACTTTCTTTCATTTCAGCACTCAATATTTCATTATTGCCCTCAACCACTATATCCTGATTTTCTTTCACAGATTTGTGAATTTCCTTGACCTCCTGAACGTTTAATTTCGCCTCGATGGACTCGATTCTCTGCCCAAGATTTTGGAGGAACTCACCAACTTTTCTTAGTTCAGCCCACACCTCCTTGGCCATATTATTATGACCCTCTTTCTGAGCCACAGTAGCCACTTCACTCACCGTTACATTGTCACTGCCGGAGTCCTGAGTGGTGGCGTGGCTGCTTGTTGCTTGAGCCTGACGAAGTAAAGGAGACTCCTTTACCCACGCATTCGTCCGGTTCACTGGTGCTGTTTGGGGCAGACTGTTTTGCTGTGCTCCCGGTGTCTGGGTAAGAGCTCTTGCTTGCTCTGTAACATTCACCGGCCGGATAACACCCATACTCGGCCTCTTGCTACACACAGCCGAGCTGGCATTGTGAACACCTCCACAGTTGCAGCATCTGGGAACTATTTTCTCACCCAGATTAAGTCTGTTTCTACACACATTAGAGAGGTGAGACTTTCCGCAGAAACGACATCGTGGATCATTTTGACAGCTCCAGGATTTATGCCCCCATCTGCAGCATTTCAGGCATATTATGGGCTCTTCCACATACTTTGCTACATGCCTGTAGCCAGCCCCGGTGATGAACACTTTCTCGGGAACTTCACCTCTCACTAAAGCCACCACCTGACTCCTAGCTTCACCTTTAATAAGGTGACGCTTGGCCCACACAAATCGTTGGTCGTCGAGGATGAATTCGGGGTCCAGAATCTGAGGGTATTTATAGATAATTACCTTCGTCAGCTTCTCGTTCCCCTCCGGTATTTCCATAACAATTCCATCATATCCTTGCTTGCTAAGAAACTTCACTGCCTCCATAGAGCCTACCGTTAAGTAAGGTCTGTTTACACCTTCCTTCAGCAGGGGCTCGAACTTGCGGTGTTCTCTTCCAAGTCTGACTGTCCACAGCAGCTTCTGATGATAGGCCAGCGTGCATGAGGCAGGGAAGAGAAGCCTCCATCTCCGCTGACCCTCACCTTCCTGACATCGTTCCGTCCGTTCGTCGGCATCAGTCTCGGCGTCGTTCTTCATTCTCTTGTCGTTTCCGTTAAGTGTACCATTACTGTCAACACTATGCCTTGCATCCTGTCTTATCCGTTTCTTCTGTTGCCTTGTTAGAACGTCTTGATACTCACCCTCCTCGACTGAATGGCTGCTTTCTGAGTCCATGTTAATATTGCCGTGGGAAGTAGCCAGTTCTTCTGGTGACTGAGTCTCCATCGGTGGTGGGGAGGCCTGTGGTTGTGCTGGCCTCCACCCCTCACACACACACACACACACACACACTAAATATATGAATCAGCAAAATTATAAATTAAATATGCAATCTGGTATGCACATGACTTGAAACTGGAGTTATGTAAATTAATTGGATCAGGTAAAGCATAGTAAATTTTATCATAAAATTGAGAAATGTAAATTTCATGAAAATAATTAAACAAGTATACAACACACAAGTATACAACACCCCTCACACACACAAAATATATGAATCAGCAAAATTATAAATTAAATATGCAATCTGGTATGCACATGACTTGAAACTGGAGTTATGTAAATTAATTGGATCAGGTAAAGCATAGTAAATTTTTTTCCTGAAACTGAGAGATGTAAATTTCATGAAAATAATTACACAAGTATACAACACTCAACATGTAGTACAATATGATACTTAATAATGGCTAAAATGTAGAAAATTTACACAAAAGAATTAACATGTGATGCAGAACATGTAGCAATAAGGCATCAAGAATTTAAAACAAATTAACTTTCTGTAAATGTGTAAATATAATAATAATAATAATAATAATAATCACTGTGGAAAGAATACAAGAATATTCTGCAATGTTATAGCAACTGCTGTAATTAGCTAATACTAAAGTTATACAGTACTATAAACACATACTGTAACATTTAATATAAAATGCTAAAGGAAACTTCAGATTAAGGTCTGGGGAAAACATAAAATTTGTCTATAATGCACTTCAACTGCTGAAAAAAAAAACAATATTATTTATACTTAATACACTGCACCAGAATGTACTTGGAATCACTTAACATAACATTACTAATGAACAATGGAA
>NW_025555849.1:0-51210 GCF_020424385.1 Procambarus clarkii
TTCTCTTATCTAGTCCATTTATAGGTGTGTAACCATGTCCTACTGTTACAACCCAAGGGGATGATGCAGTTTGTACTGATCCTACCCATTCATAAAAGGGGACCAGGCAGTCCTGCAGATTTCCCTGGCTTGGCTTTTTCAGAGCTTTGCTCTACTACCCATCTAATAGATGGACTAGATTTGCATAGGTTTAGGGACCCTTAACAATGGTTACATTGTTAATTCTCACAGGGCTTGTTTGCTGAATGGGTGGATGCATCTAAAACTTTAGTGCCTGGCATGCATTGTACAGTGCTTTCAGTAAAGCATATGTACAATGTGTTGATGGCACTACAGTGGTGGATGTAATGCACCCATTCAGGGACAAGCTCTGCACTAAAATCAGAGGAAGGGATGGGCCTTGCTGAGCCAATGTTAAAAGATTGGCTGTTAGGATTTTTTGGGCTTATTATTAGGCATTGGTGATTTTCGCCACTACCGGCCAAAAACCGTGCGATTTCGCCGCTAGCGGCCAGAAACCATGCGATTTTCGCAGCTGGCGGGCAAAAATCGCGATATTCGCCGCTACCGGCCAAAAACCGCGTGATTTTCGCCGCTAGCGGCCAAAAACCATGCGATTTTCGCAGCTGGCGGGCAAAATAGCGCGATTTTCGCAGATACCGGCCAAAAAACCGCGCGATTTTCGCCGCTAGCGGCCAAAAACCATGAGATTTTCGCAGCTGGCGGGCAAAAATCGCGATTTTCGCCGCTACCGGCCAAAAATAGCGCGATTTTGCCGCTAGCGGCCAAAAACCGTGCGATTTTGCCGCTAGCGGCCAAAAATCGTGCGATTTTCGCCGCTAGCGGCCAGAAACCATGAGATTTTCGCAGCTGTTGGGCAAAAATCGCGATATTCGCCGCTGCCTTCCAAAAACTGTGCGATTTTCGCCGCTAGCGGCCAAAAACCATGCGATTTTCGCCGCTAGCGGCCAAAAACCATGCGATTTTCGCCGCTAGCGGCCAAAAATCGCGATTTTCGCTGCTACCGGCCAAAAATAGCGCGATTTTCGCCACTAGCGGCCAAAAACCGTGCGATTTTCGACGCTAGCGGCCAAAAATCGTGCGATTTTCGCCGCTAGCGGCCAGAAACTATGCGATTTTTGCAGCTGGCGGGCAAAAATAGCCGATTTTCGCCGCTACCGGCCAAAAACCGCGCGATTTTCGCCGCTAGCGGCCAAATACCATGAGATTTTCGCAGCTGGCGGGCAAAATCGCGATTTTCGCCGCTACCGGCCAAAAATAGCGCGATTTTCGCCGCTAGCGGCCAAAAACCGTGCGATTTTCGCCGCTAGCGGCCAAAAATCGGGCGATTTTTGCCGTTAACGGCCGAAAACCGCGCTATTTTCAACGCTAGCGTCCAAAAACCATGCGATTTTTGCAGCTGGCGGCCAAAAACCGCGCGAATTTCGCCGCTACCTGCCAAAAATCGACCGATTTTCGCCGTTACCGGCCAAAAACCGCGCGATTTTCGCCGCTAGCGGCCAAAAACCATGCGATTTTCGCAGCTGGCGGGCAAAAATCGCGATTTTCGCCGCTACCGGCTAAAAATAGCGCGATTTTCGCCGCTAGCGGCCAAAAATCGTGCAAATTTCGCCGCTAGCGGCCAAAAATCGTGGGAATTTCGCCGCTAGCGGCCAGAAACTATGCGATTTTTGCAGCTGGCGGGCAAAAATAGCGCGATTTTCGCCGCTAGCGGCCAAAAACCATGCGATTTTCGCAGCTGTTGGGCAAAAATCGCGATATTCGCCGCTGCCTTCCAAAAACTGCGATTTTCGCCGCTAGCGGCCAAAAACCATGCGATTTTCGCCGCTAGCGGCCAAAAACCATGCGATTTTCGCCGCTAGCGGCCAAAAATCGCGTTTTTCGCTGCTACCGGCCAAAAATAGCGCGATTTTCGCCACTAGCGGCCAAAACCGTGCGATTTTCGACGCTAGCGGCCAAAAATCGTGCGATTTTCGCCGCTAGCGGCCAAAAATCGTGCGATTTTCGCCGCTAGCGGCCAGAAACTATGCGATTTTTGCAACTGGCGGGCAAAAATAGTGCGATTTTCACCGCCACCGGACAAAAATAGCGCGATTTTCGCAGCTAGCGGCCAAAAATCGGCGATTTTTGCCGTTAACGGCCGAAAACCGTGCTATTTTCGACGCTAGCGGCCAGAAACCATGCGATTTTTGCAGCTGGCGGCCAAAAACCGCCCGATTTTTCGCCGCTACCGGACAAAAATAGCGCGATTTTCGCCGCTAACGGCCAAAAACCGTGCGATTTTCGCCGCTAGCGGCCAAAAATCGGGCGATTTTTTGCCGTTAACGGCCGAAAACCGCGCTATTTTCGACGCTAGCGGCCAGAAACCAAACGATTTTTGCAGCTGGCGGCCAAAAAACGCGCGAATTTCGCCGCTACCAGCCAAAAACCGCGCGATTTTTGCCGCTAGCGGCCAAAAACCATGCGATTTTCGCAGCTGGCGGGCAAAAATCGCGATTTTCGCCGCTACCGGCCAAAATAGCGCGATTTTCGCCGCTAGCGGCCAAAAATCGTGCAAATTTCGCCGCTAGCGGCCAAAAATCGTGGAATTTCGCCGCTAGCGGCCAAAAACTATGCGATTTTTGCAGCTGGCGGGCAAAAATAGCCGATTTTCGCCGCTACCGGCCAAAAACCCGCGCGATTTTCGCCGCTAGCGGCCAAAAACCATGAGATTTTCGCAGCTGGCGGGCAAAAATCGCGATTTTCGCCGCTACCGGCCAAAAATAGCGCGATTTTCGCCGCTAACGGCCAAAAACCGTGCGATTTTCGCCGCTAGCGGCCAAAAATCGGGCGATTTTTGCCGTTAACGGCCGAAAACAGCGCTATTTTCGACGCTAGCGTCCAGAAACCATGCGATTTTTGCAGCTGGCGGCCAAAAACCGCGCGAATTTCGCCGCTACCTGCCAAAAATCGACCGATTTTCGCCGTTACCGGCCAAAAACCGCGCGATTTTCGCCGCTAGCGGCCAAAAACCATGCGATTTTCGCAGCTGGCGGGCAAAAATCGCGATTTTCGCCGCTACCGGCTAAAAATAGCGCGATTTTCGCCGCTAGCGGCCAAAAATCGTGCAAATTTCGCCGCAAGCGGCCAAAAATCGTGGGAATTTCGCCGCTAGCGGCCAGAAACTATGCGATTTTTGCAGCTGGCGGGCAAAAATAGCGCGATTTTCGCCGCTAGCGGCCAAAAACCATGCGATTTTCGCAGCTGTTGGGCAAAAATCGCGATATTCGCCGCTGCCTTCCAAAAACTGCGATTTTCGCCGGTAGCGGCCAAAAACCATGCGATTTTCGCCGCTAGCGGCCAAAAACCATGCGATTTTCGCCGCTAGCGGCCAAAAATCGCGATTTTCGCTGCTACCGGCCAAAAATAGCGCGATTTTCGCCACTAGCGGCCAAAAACCGTGCGATTTTCGACGCTAGCGGCCAAAAATCGTGCGATTCTCGCCGCTAGCGGCCAGAAACTATGCGATTTTTGCAACTGGCGGGCAAAAATAGTGCGATTTTCACCGCCACCGGACAAAATAGCGCGATTTTCGCAGCTAGCGGCCAAAAATCGGGCGATTTTTGCCGTTAACGGCCGAAAACCGTGCTATTTTCGACGCTAGCGGCCAGAAACCATGCGATTTTTGCAGCTGGCGGCCAAAAACCGCCCGATTTTCGCCGCTACCGGACAAAAATAGCGCGATTTTCGCCGCTAACGGCCAAAAACCGTGCGATTTTCGCCGCTAGCGGCCAAAAATCGGGCGATTTTTGCCGTTAACGGCCGAAAACCGCGCTATTTTCGACGCTAGCGGCCAGAAACCAAACGATTTTTGCAGCTGGCGGCCAAAAAACGCGCGAATTTCGCCGCTACCAGCCAAAAACCGCGCGATTTTTGCCGCTAGCGGCCAAAAACCATGCGATTTTCGCAGCTGGCGGGCAAAAATCGCGATTTTCGCCGCTACCGGCCAAAAATAGCGCGATTTTCGCCGCTATCGGCCAAAAATCGTGCAAATTTCGCCGCTAGCGGCCAAAAATCGTGGGAATTTCGCCGCTAGCGGCCAGAAACTATGCGATTTTTGCAGCTGGCGGGCAAAAATAGCCGATTTTCGCCGCTACCGGCCAAAAACCGCGCGATTTTCGCCGCTAGCGGCCAAAAACCATGAGATTTTCGCAGCTGGCGGGCAAAAATCGCGATTTTCGCCGCTACCGGCCAAAAATAGCGCGATTTTCGCCGCTAGCGGCCAAAAACCGTGCGATTTTCGCCGCTAGCGGCCAAAAATCGGGCGATTTTTGCCGTTAACGGCCGAAAACAGCGCTATTTCCGACGCTAGCGTCCAGAAACCATGCGATTTTTGCAGCTGGCGCCCAAAAACCGCGCGAATTTCGCCGCTACCTGCCAAAAATCGACCGATTTTCGCCGTTACCGGCCAAAAACCGCGCGATTTTCGCCGCTAGCGGCCAAAAACCATGCGATTTTCGCAGCTGGCGGGCAAAAATCGCGATTTTCGCCGCTACCGGCTAAAAATAGCGCGATTTTCGCCGCTAGCGGCCAAAAATCGTGCAAATTTCGCCGCTAGCGGCCAAAAATCGTGGGAATTTCGCCGCTAGCGGCCAGAAACTATGCGATTTTTGCAGCTGGCGGGCAAAAATAGCGCGATTTTCGCCGCTAGCGGCCAAAAACCATGCGATTTTCGCAGCTGTTGGGCAAAAATCGCGATATTCGCTGCTGCCTTCCAAAAACTGCGATTTTCGCCGGTAGCGGCCAAAAACCATGCGATTTTCGCCGGTAGCGGCCAAAAACCATGCGATTTTCGCCGCTAGCGGCCAAAAATCGCAATTTTCGCTGCTACCGGCCAAAAATAGCGCGATTTTCGCCACTAGCGGCCAAAAACCGTGCGATTTTCGACGCTAGCGGCCAAAAATCGTGCGATTTTCGCCGCTAGCGGCCAGAAACTATGCGATTTTTGCAACTGGCGGGCAAAAATAGTGCGATTTTCACCGCCACCGGACAAAAATAGCGCGATTTTCGCAGCTAGCGGCCAAAAATCGGGCGATTTTTGCCGTTAACGGCCGAAAACCGTGCTATTTTCGACGCTAGCGGCCAGAAACCATGCGATTTTTGCAGCTGGCGGCCAAAAACCGCCCGATTTTCGCCGCTACCGGACAAAAATAGCGCGATTTTCGCCGCTAACGGCCAAAAACCGTGCGATTTTCGCCGCTAGCGGCCAAAAATCGGGCGATTTTTGCCGTTAACGGCCGAAAACCGCGCTATTTTCGACGCTAGCGGCCAGAAACCAAACGAGTTTTGCAGCTGGCGGCCAAAAAACGCGCGAATTTCGCCGCTACCAGCCAAAAACCGCGCGATTTTTGCCGCTAGCGGCCAAAAACCATGCGATTTTCGCAGCTGGCGGGCAAAAATCGCGATTTTCGCCGCTACCGGCCAAAATAGCGCGATTTTCGCCGCTAGCGGCCAAAAATCGTGCAAATTTCGCCGCTAGCGGCCAAAAATCGTGGGAATTTCGCCGCTAGCGGCCAGAAACTATGCGATTTTTGCAGCTGGCGGGCAAATATAGCCGATTTTCGCCGCTACCGGCCAAAAACCGCGCGATTTTCGCCGCTAGCGGCCAAAAACCATGAGATTTTCGCAGCTGGCGGGCAAAAATCGCGATTTTCGCCGCTACCAGCCAAAAATAGCGCGATTTTCGCCGCTAGCGGCCAAAAACCGTGCGATTTTCGCCGCTAGCGGCCAAAAAATCGGGCGATTTTTGCCGTTAACGGCCGAAAACCGCGCTATTTTCGACGCTAGCGTCCAGAAACCATGCGATTTTTGCAGCTGGCGGCCAAAAACCGCGCGATTTCGCCGCTACCTGCCAAAAATCGACCGATTTTCGCCGTTACCGGCCAAAAACAGCGCGATTTTCGCCGCTAGCGGCCAAAAACCATGCGATTTTCGCAGCTGGCGGGCAAAAATCGCGATTTTCGCCGCTACCGGCTAAAAATAGCGCGATTTTCGCCGCTAGCGGCCAAAAATCGTGCAAATTTCGCCGCTAGCGGCCAAAAATCGTGGGAATTTCGCCGCTAGCGGCCAGAAACTATGCGATTTTTGCAGCTGGCGGGCAAAAATAGCGCGATTTTCGCCGCTAGCGGCCAAAAAGCATGCGATTTTCGCAGCTGTTGGGCAAAAATCGCGATATTCGCCGCTGCCTTCCAAAAACTGCGATTTTCGCCGCTAGCGGCCAAAATCCATGCGATTTTCGCCGCTAGCGGCCAAAAACCATGCGATTTTCGCAGCTGGCGGGCAAAAATCGCAATTTTCGCCGCTACCGGCTAAAAATAGCGCGATTTTCGCCGCTACCGGCCAAAAACCCTGCGATTTTCCCCGCTAGCGGCCAGAAACTATGCGATTTTTGCAACTGGCGGGCAAAAATAGCGCGATTTTCGCCGCCACCGGACAAAAATAGCGCGATTTTCGCAGCTAGCGGCCAAAAATCGGGCGATTTTTGCCGTTAACGGCCGAAAACCGTGCTATTTTCGACGCTAGCGGCCAGAAACCATGCGATTTTTGCAGCTGGCGGTCAAAAACCGCCCGATTTTCGCCGCTACCAGCCAAAAACCGCGCGATTTTTGCCGCTAGCGGCCAAAAATCGTGCAAAAAATTTCGCCGCTAGCGGCCAAAAATAGCGCGATTTTCGCCGCTAGCGGCCAAAAATCGTGCAAATTTCGCCGCTAGCGGCCAAAAATCGTGGGAATTTCGCCGCTAGCGGCCAGAAACTATGCGATTTTTGCAGCTGGCGGGCAAAAATAGCCGATTTTCGCCGCTACCGGCCAAAAACCGCGCGATTTTCGCCGCTAGCGGCCAAAAACCATGAGATTTTCGCAGCTAGCGGGCAAAAATCGCGATTTTCGCCGCTACCGGCCAAAAATAGCGCGATTTTCGCCGCTAGCGGCCAAAAACCGTGCGATTTTCGCCGCTAGCGGCCAAAAATCGGGCGATTTTTGCCCTTAACGGCCGAAAACCGCGCTATTTTCGACGCTAGCGTCCAGAAACCATGCGATTTTTGCAGCTGGCGCCCAAAAACCGCGCGAATTTCGCCGCTACCTGCCAAAAATCGACCGATTTTCGCCGTTACCGGCCAAAAACCGCGCGATTTTCGCCGCTAGCGGCCAAAAACCATGCGATTTTCGCAGCTGGCGGGCAAAAATCGCGATTTTCGCCGCTACCGGCTAAAAATAGCGCGATTTTCGCCGCTAGCGGCCAAAAATCGTGCAAATTTCGCCGCTAGCAGCCAAAAATCGTGAATTTCGCCGCTAGCGGCCAGAAACTTTGCGATTTTTGCAGCTGGCGGGCAAAAATAGCGCGATTTTCGCCGCTAGCGGCCAAAAACCATGCGATTTTCGCAGCTGTTGGGCAAAAATCGCGATATTCGCCGCTGCCTTCCAAAAACTGCGATTTTCGCCGCTAGCGGCCAAAAACCATGCGATTTTCGCCGCTAGCGGCCAAAAACCATGCGATTTTCGCCGCTAGCGGCCAAAAATCGCGATTTTCGCTGCTACCGGCCAAAAATAGCGCGATTTTCGCCACTAGCGGCCAAAAACCGTGCGATTTTCGACGCTAGCGGCCAAAAATCGTGCGATTTTCGCCGCTAGCGGCCAGAAACTATGCGATTTTTGCAACTGGCGGGCAAAAATAGTGCGATTTTCGCCGCCACCGGACAAAAATAGCGCGATTTTCGCAGCTAGCGGCCAAAAATCGGGCGATTTTTGCCGCTAACGGCCGAAAACCGTGCTATTTTCGACGCTAGCGGCCAGAAACCATGCGATTTTGCAGCTGGCGGCCAAAAACCGCCCGATTTTCGCCGCTACCGGACAAAAATAGCGCGATTTTCGCCGCTAACGGCCAAAAACCGTGCGATTTTCGCCGCTAGCGGCCAAAAATCGGGCGATTTTCGCCGTTAACGGCCGAAAACCGCGCTATTTTCGCCGCTAGCGGCCAAAAACCGTGCGATTTTTGCAGCTGGCGGCCAAAAAACGCGCGAATTTCGCCGCTACCAGCCAAAAACCGCGCGATTTTTGCCGCTAGCGGCCAAAAACCATGCGATTTTCGCAGCTGGCGGGCAAAAATCGCGATTTTCGCCGCTACCGGCCAAAAATAGCGCGATTTTCGCCGCTAGCGGCCAAAAATCGTGAAAATTTCGCCGCTAGCGGCCAAAAATCGTGGGAATTTCGCCGCTAGCGGCCAGAAACTATGCGATTTTTGCAGCTGGCGGGCAAAAATAGCCGATTTTCGCCGCTACCGGCCAAAAACCGCGCGATTTTCGCCGCTAGCGGCCAAAAACCATGAGATTTTCGCAGCTGGCGGGCAAAAATCGCGATTTTCGCCGCTACCGGCCAAAAATAGCGCGATTTTCGCCGCTAGCGGCCAAAAACCGTGCGATTTTCGCCGCTAGCGGCCAAAAATCGGGCGATTTTTGCCGTTAACGGCCGAAAACAGCGCTATTTTCGACGCTAGCGTCCAGAAACCATGCGATTTTTGCAGCTGGCGGCCAAAAACCGCGCGAATTTCGCCGCTACCTGCCAAAAATCGACCGATTTTCGCCGCTACCGGCCAAAAACCGCGCGATTTTCGCCGCTAGCGGCCAAAAACCATGCGATTTTCGCAGCTGGCGGGCAAAAATCGCGATTTTCGCCGCTACCGGCCAAAAATAGCGCGATTTTCGCCGCTAGCGGCCAAAAATCGTGCAATTTTCGCCGCTAGCGGCCAAAAATCGTGGGAATTTCGCCGCTAGCGGCCAAAAACTATGCGATTTTTGCAGCTGGCGGGCAAAAATAGCGCGATTTTCGCCGCTAGCGGCCAAAAACCATGCGATTTCGCAGCTAGTTGGGCAAAAATCGCGATATTCGCCGCTGCCTTCCAAAAACTGCGATTTTCGCCGCTAGCGGCCAAAAACCATGCGATTTTCGCCGCTAGCGGCCAAAAACCATGCGATTTTCGCCGCTAGCGGCCAAAAATCGTGCGATTTTCGCCGCTAGCGGCCAAAACTATGCGATTTTTGCAACTGGCGGGCAAAAATAGTGCGATTTTCGCCGCTACCGGCCAAAAATAGCGCGATTTTCGCAGCTAGCGGCCAAAAATCGGGCGATTTTTGCCGCTAACGGCCAAAAACCGTGCGATTTTCGCCGCTAGCGGCCAAAAACCATGCGATTTTTGCAGCTGGCGGCCAAAAACCGCGCGATTTTCGCCGCTACCGGCCAAAAATAGCGCGATTTTCGCCGCTAGCGGCCAAAAACCGTGCGATTTTCGCCGCTAGCGGCCAAAAATCGGGCGATTTTCGCCGCTAACGGCCAAAAACCGCGCGATTTTCGCCGCTAGCGGCCAGAAACCATGCGATTTTTGCAGCTGGCGGCCAAAAAACGCGCGAATTTCGCCGCTACCGGCCAAAAACCACGCGATTTTTGCCGCTAGCGGCCAAAACCATGCGATTTTCGCAGCTGGCGGGCAAAAATCGCGATTTTCGCCGCTACCGGCCAAAAATAGCGCGATTTTCGCCGCTAGCGGCCAAAAATCGTGCGATTTTCGCCGCTAGCGGCCAAAAATCGTGGGATTTTCGCCGCTAGCGGCCAAAAACTATGCGATTTTTGCAGCTGGCGGGCAAAAATAGCCGATTTTCGCCGCTACCGGCCAAAAACCGCGCGATTTTCGCCGCTAGCGGCCAAAAACCATGCGATTTTCGCAGCTGGCGGCCAAAAATCGCGATTTTGCGATTTTCGCCGCTAGCGGCAAAAATCGCGATTTTCGCCGCTACCGGCCAAAAATAGCGCGATTTTCGCCGCTAGCGGCCAAAAACCGTGCGATTTTCGCCGCTAGCGGCCAAAAATCGGGCGATTTTCGCCGCTAACGGCCGAAAACCGCGCGATTTTCGCCGCTAGCGGCCAAAAACCATGCGATTTTCGCAGCTGGCGGCCAAAAATCGCGCGATTTTCGCCGCTACCGGCCAAAAATAGCGCGATTTTCGCCGCTAGCGGCCAAAAATCGTGCGAATTTCGCCGCTAGCGGCCAAAAATCGTGCGATTTTCGCCGCTAGCGGCCAGAAACTATGCGATTTGCAGCTGGCGGGCAAAAATAGCGCGATTTTCGCCGCTAGCGGCCAAAAACCATGCGATTTTCGCAGCTGTTGGGCAAAAATCGCGATATTCGCCGCTGCCTTCCAAAAAACTGCGATTTTCGCCGCTAGCGGCCAAAAACCATGCGATTTTCGCCGCTAGCGGCCAAAAACCATGCGATTTTCGCCGCTAGCGGCCAAAAATCGCGATTTTCGCTGCTACCGGCCAAAAATAGCGCGATTTTCGCCACTAGCGGCCAAAAACCGTGCGATTTTCGACGCTAGCGGCCAAAAATCGTGCGATTTTCGCCGCTAGCGGCCAGAAACTATGCGATTTTTGCAACTGGCGGGCAAAAATAGTGCGATTTTCACCGCCAGCGGACAAAAATAGCGCGATTTTCGCAGCTAGCGGCCAAAAATCGGGCGATTTTTGCCGTTAACGGCCGAAAACCGTGCTATTTTCGACGCTAGCGGCCAGAAACCATGCGATTTTTGCAGCTGGCGGCCAAAAACCGCCCGATTTTCGCCGCTACCGGACAAAAATAGCGCGATTTTCGCCGCTAACGGCCAAAAACCGTGCGATTTTCGCCGCTAGCGGCAAAAAATCGGGCGATTTTTGCCGTTAACGGCCGAAAACCGCGCTATTTTCGACGCTAGCGGCCAGAAACCAAACGATTTTTGCAGCTGGCGGCCAAAAAACGCGCGAATTTCGCCGCTACCAGCCAAAAACCGCGCGATTTTTGCCGCTAGCGGCCAAAAACCATGCGATTTTCGCAGCTGGCGGGCAAAAATCGCGATTTTCGCCGCTACCGGCCAAAAATAGCGCGATTTTCGCCGCTAGCGGCCAAAAATCGTGCAAATTTCGCCGCTAGCGGCCAAAAATCGTGCGAATTTCGCCGCTAGCGGCCAGAAACGATGCGATTTTGGCAGCTGGCGGGCAAAAATAGCCGATTTTCGCCGCTACCGGCCAAAAACCGCGCGATTTTCGCCGCTAGCGGCCAAAAACCATGAGATTTTCGCAGCTGGCGGGCAAAAATCGCGATTTTCGCCGCTACCGGCCAAAAATAGCGCGATTTTCGCCGCTAGCGGCCAAAAACCGTGCGATTTTCGCCGCTAGCGGCCAAAAATCGGGCGATTTTTGCCCTTAACGGCCGAAAACCGCGCTATTTTCGACGCTAGCGTCCAGAAACCATGCGATTTTTGCAGCTGGCGGCCAAAAACCGCGCGAATTTCGCCGCTACCTGCCAAAAAAATCGACCGATTTTCGCCGCTACCGGCCAAAAACCGCGCGATTTTCGCCGCTAGCGGCCAAAAACCATGCGATTTTCGCAGCTGGCGGGCAAAAATCGCGATTTTCGCCGCTACCGGCCAAAAATAGCGCGATTTTCGCCGCTAGCGGCCAAAAATCGTGCGATTTTCGCCGCTAGCGGCCAAAAATCGTGCGATTTTCGCCGCTAGCGGCCAGAAACTATGCGATTTTTGCAGCTGGCGGGCAAAAATAGCGCGATTTTCGCCGCTAGCGGCCAAAAAGCATGCGATTTTCGCAGCTGTTGGGCAAAAATCGCGATTTCGCCGCTACCGGCCAAAAACTGCGATTTTCGCCGCTAGCGGCCAAAATCCATGCGATTTTCGCCGCTAGCGGCCAAAAACCATGCGATTTTCGCTCGCTAGCGGCCAAAAATCGCGATTTTCGCCGCTACCGGCCAAAAATAGCGCGATTTTCGCCGCTAGCGGCCAAAAACCGTGCGATTTTCGCCGCTAGCGGCCAAAAATCGTGCGATTTTCGCCGCTAGCGGCCAAAAACTATGCGATTTTTGCCGCTGGCGGGCAAAAATAGTGCGATTTTCGCCGCTACCGGCCAAAAATAGCGCGATTTTCGCCGCTAGCGGCCAAAAATCGGGCGATTTTCGCCGCTAGCGGCCGAAAACCGTGCGATTTTCGCCGCTAGCGGCCAAAAACCATGCGATTTTTGCAGCTGGCGGCCAAAAACCGCCCGATTTTCGCCGCTACCGGCCAAAAATAGCGCGATTTTCGCCGCTAGCGGCCAAAAACCGTGCGATTTTCGCCGCTAGCGGCCAAAAATCGGGCGATTTTTGCCGCTAACGGCCGAAAACCGCGCGATTTTCGCCGCTAGCGGCCAGAAACCATGCGATTTTTGCAGCTGGCGGCCAAAAATCGCGCGATTTTCGCCGCTACCGGCCAAAAACCGCGCGATTTTCGCCGCTAGCGGCCAAAAACCATGCGATTTTCGCAGCTGGCGGGCAAAAATCGCGATTTTCGCCGCTAGCGGCCAAAAACCATGCGATTTTCGCAGCTGGCGGGCAAAAATCGCGATTTTCGCCGCTACCGGCCAAAAATAGCGCGATTTTCGCCGCTAGCGGCCAAAAATCGTGCAAATTTCGCCGCTAGCGGCCAAAAATCGTGGGAATTTCGCCGCTAGCGGCCAGAAACTATGCGATTTTTGCAGCTGGCGGGCAAAAATAGCGCGATTTTCGCCGCTACCGGCCAAAAAACCGCGCGATTTTCGCCGCTAGCGGCCAAAAACCATGCGATTTTCGCAGCTGGCGGGCAAAAATCGCGATTTTCGCCGCTACCGGCCAAAAATAGCGCGATTTTCGCCACTAGCGGCCAAAAACCGTGCGATTTTCGCCGCTAGCGGCCAAAAATTGGGCGATTTTTGCCGCTAACGGCCGAAAACCGCGCTATTTTCGACGCTAGCGGCCAGAAACCATGCGATTTTTGCAGCTGGCGGCCAAAAACCGCGCGAATTTTGCCGCTACCAGCCAATAATCGACCGATTTTCGCCGCTACCGGCCAAAAACCGCGCGATTTTCGCCGCTAGCGGCCAAAAACCATGCGATTTTCGCAGCTGGCGGGCAAAAATCGCGATTTTCGCCGCTACCGGCCAAAAATAGCGCGATTTTCGCCGCTAGCGGCCAAAAATCGTGCAAATTTCGCCGCTAGCGGCCAAAAATCGTGTGAATTTCGCCGCTAGCGGCCAGAAACTATGCGATTTTTGCAGCTGGCGGGCAAAAATAGCGCGATTTTCGCCGTTACCGGCCAAAAACCATGCGATTTTCGCAGCTGGCGGGCAAAAATCGCGCGATTTTCGCCGCTGCCGGCCAAAAACTGCGATTTTCGCCGCTAGCGGCCAAAAACCATGCGATTTTCGCCGCTAGCGGCCAAAAACCATGCGATTTTCGCCGCTAGCGGCCAAAAATCATGCGATTTTCGCCGCTAGCGGCCAAAAATAGCGCGATTTTCGCCGCTAGCGGCCAAAAACCGTGCGATTTTCGCCGCTAGCGGCCAAAAATCGTGCGATTTTCGCCGCTAGCGGCCCAAAACTATGCGATTTTTGCAGCTGGCGGGCAAAAATAGTGCGATTTTCGCCGCTACCGGCCAAAAATAGCGCGATTTTCGCCGCTAGCGGCCAAAAATCGGGCGATTTTTGCCGTTAGCGGCCAAAAACCGTGCTATTTTCGCCGCTAGCGGCCAGAAACCATGCGATTTTCGCAGCTGGCGGCCAAAAATCGCCCGATTTTCGCCGCTACCGGCCAAAATAGCGTGTGATTTTCGCCGCTAGCGGCCAAAAACCGTGCGATTTTCGCCGCTAGCGGCCAAAAATCGGGCGATTTTTGCCGCTAACGGCCAAAAACCGCGCGA
Organism: Procambarus clarkii; assembly: GCF_020424385.1. Classification (NCBI taxonomy): domain Eukaryota; kingdom Metazoa; phylum Arthropoda; class Malacostraca; order Decapoda; family Cambaridae; genus Procambarus; species Procambarus clarkii. The sequence goes on from NW_025555849.1 coordinate 13,805, forward strand.
TTTTCGCCGCTAGCGGCCAGAAACCATGCGATTTTTGCAGCTGGCGGCCAAAAAACGCGCGATTTTCGCCGCTACCGGCCAAAAACCGCGCGATTTTCGCCGCTAGCGGCCAAAAACCATGCGATTTTCGCCGCTAGCGGGCAAAAATCGCGATTTTCGCCGCTAGCGGCCAAAAATCATGCGATTTTCGCAGCTAGCGGCAAAAATCGCGATTTTCGCCGCTAGCGCCTTCCAAAAACTGCGATTTTCGCCGCTAGCGGCAAAAAACCATGCGATTTTCGCCGCTAGCGGCCAAAAACCATGCGATTTTCGCCGCTAGCGGCCAAAAATCGCGATTTTCGCCGCTACCGGCCAAAAATAGCGCGATTTTCGCCGCTAGCGGCCAAAAACCGTGCGATTTTCGCCGCTAGCGGCCAAAAATCGTGCGATTTTCGCCGCTAGCGGCCAGAAACTATGCGATTTTTGCCGCTGGCGGGCAAAAATAGTGCGATTTTCGCCGCTACCGGGCGAAAATAGCGCGATTTTCGCAGCTAGCGGCCAAAAATCGGGCGATTTTCGCCGCTAGCGGCCGAAAACCGTGCGATTTTCGCCGCTAGCGGCCAAAAACCATGCGATTTTTGCAGCTGGCGGCCAAAAACCGCGCGATTTTCGCCGCTACCGGACAAAAATAGCGCGATTTTCGCCGCTAGCGGCCAAAAACCGTGCGATTTTCGCCGCTAGCGGCCAAAAATCGGGCGATTTTTGCCGCTAGCGGCCAAAAACCGCGCTATTTTCGCCGCTAGCGGCCAGAAACCGTGCGATTTTTGCAGCTGGCGGCCAAAAAACGCGCGATTTTCGCCGCTACCGGCCAAAAACCGCGCGATTTTCGCCGCTAGCGGCCAAAAACCATGCGATTTTCGCAGCTGGCGGGCAAAAATCGCGATTTTCGCCGCTACCGGCCAAAAATAGCGCGATTTTCGCCGCTAGCGGCCAAAAATCGTGCAAATTTCGCCGCTAGCGGCCAAAAATCGTGGGAATTTCGCCGCTAGCGGCCAGAAACTATGCGATTTTTGCAGCTGGCGGGCAAAAATAGCCGATTTTCGCCGCTACCGGCCAAAAACCGATTTTCGCCGCTAGCGGATTTTCGCAGCTGGCGGGCAAAAATCGCGATTTTCGCCGCTACCGGCCAAAAATCGTGCGATTTTCGCCGCTAGCGATTTTCGCCGCTAGCGGCCAAAAATCGGGCGATTTTCGCCGCTAACGGCCAAAAACCGCGCTATTTTCGCCGCTAGCGGCCAGAAACCATGCGATTTTTGCAGCTGGCGGCCAAAACCGCGCGAATTTCGCCGCTACCTGCCAAAAATCGACCGATTTTCGCCGCTACCGGCCAAAAACCGCGCGATTTTCGCCGCTAGCGGCCAAAAACCATGCGATTTTCGCAGCTGGCGGGCAAAAATCGCGATTTTCGCCGCTACCGGCCAAAAATAGCGCGATTTTCGCCGCTAGCGGCCAAAAACCGTGCGATTTTCGCCGCTAGCGGCCAAAAATCGTGCGATTTTCGCCGCTAGCGGCGCGCGATTTTCGCCGCTAGCGGCCAAAAACTATGCGATTTTTGCAGCTGGCGGCCAAAAATGGCGCGATTTTCGCCGCTACCGCCAAAAACCGCGCGATTTTCGCCGCTAGCGGCCAAAAAAACCGCGCGATTTTCGCCGCTAGCGGCCAAAAAACCATGCGAAGCTGGCGGCCAAAAATCGCGATTTTCGCCGCTAGCGGCCAAAAACCGTGCGATTTTCGCCGCTAGCGGCCAGAAACCATGCGATTTTTGCAGCTGGCGGCCAAAAACCGCCCGATTTTCGCCGCTACCGGACAAAAATAGCGCGATTTTCGCCGCTAACGGCCAAAAATCGTGCGATTTTCGCCGCTAGCGGCCAAAAATCGTGCGATTTTCGCCGCTAGCGGCCAAAAATCGTGGGAATTTCGCCGCTAGCGGCCAGAAACTATGCGATTTTTGCAGCTGGCGGGCAAAAATAGCCGATTTTCGCCGCTACCGGCCAAAAACCGCGCGATTTTCGCCGCTAGCGGCCAAAAACCATGAGATTTTCGCAGCTGGCGGGCAAAAATCGCGATTTTCGCCGCTAGCGGCCAAAAATCGGGCGATTTTTGCCGTTAACGGCCGAAAACCGCGCTATTTTCGACGCTAGCGTCCAGAAACCATGCGATTTTTGCAGCTGGCGGCCAAAAACCGCGCGAATTTCGCCGCTACCTGCCAAAAATCGACCGATTTTCGCCGCTACCGGCCAAAAACCGCGCGATTTTCGCCGCTAGCGGCCAAAAACCATGCGATTTTCGCAGCTGGCGGGCAAAAATCGCGATTTTCGCCGCTACCGGCTAAAAATAGCGCGAATTTCGCCGCTAGCGGCCAAAAATCGTGCGATTTTCGCCGCTAGCAGCCAGAAACTATGCGATTTTTGCAGCTGGCGGGCGAAAATAGCGCGATTTTCGCTGCTACGAAAAACCATGCGATTTTCGCAGCTGGCGGGCAAAAATAGCGCGATTTTCGCCGATACCAGCCAAAAACCGCGCGATTTTCGCCGCTACCGGCCAAAAACCATGCGATTTTCGCAGCTGGCGGACAAAAATCGCGATTTTCGGCGCTACCGGCCAAAAATAGCGCGATTTTCGCCGCTAGCGGCCAAAAACCGTGCGATTTTCGCCGCTAGCGGCCAAAAATCGTGCGATTTTCGCCGCTAGAGGCCAGAAACTATGCGATTTTTGTAGCTGGCGGGCGAAAATAGCGCGATTTTTGCCGCTAGCGGCCAAAAACCGCGCGATTTTCGCCGCTACCGGCCAAAAATAGCGCGATTTTCGCCGCTAGCGGCCAAAAACCGTGCGATTTTCGCCGCTAGCGGCCAAAAATCGTGCAAATTTCGCCGCTAGCGGCCAAAAATCGTGCGAATTTCGCCGCTAGCGGCCAGAAACTATGCGATTTTTGCAGCTGGCGGGCGAAAATAGCGCGATTTTCGCCGCTACCGGCCAAAAACCGCGCGATTTTCGCCGCTAGCGGCCAAAAACCATGCGATTTTCGCAGCTGGCGAGCAAAAATCGCGATTTTCGCCACTACGGGCCAAAAATCGCGCGATTTTCGCCGCTTGCGGCCAAAAACCGTGCGATTTTCGCCGCTAGCGGCCAAAAATCGGGCGATTTTTGCCGCTAACGGCCGAAAACCGCGCTATATTCGACGCTAGCGGCCAGAAACCATGCGATTTTTGCAGCTGGCGGCCAAAAACCTTGCGAATTTCGCCGCTGGCGGCCAAAAACCTTGCGAATTTCGCCGCTAGCTGCCAAAAATCGACCGAATTTCGCCGCTACCGGCCAAAAACCGCGCGATTTTCGCCGCTAGCGGCCAAAAACTATGCGATTTTCGCAGCTGGCGGGCAAAAAGTGCGATTTTCGCCGCTACCGGCCAAAAATAGCGCGATTTTCGCCGCTAGCGGCCAAAAACCGTGCGATTTTCGCCGCTAGCGGCCAAAAATCGGGCGATTTTTGCCGCTAACGCCCGAAAACCGCGCTATTTTCGACGCTAGCGGCCAGAAACCATGCGATTTTTGCAGCTGGCGGCCAAAAACCGCGCGAATTTCGCCGCTAGCTGCCAAAAATCGACCGATTTTCGCCGCTACCGGCCAAAAACCGCGCGATTTTCGCCGCTAGCGGCCAAAAACTATGCGATTTTCGCAGCTGGCGGGCAAAAATCGCGATTTTCGCCGCTACCGGCCAAAAATAACGCGATTTTCGCCGCTAGCGGCCAAAAACCATGCGATTTTCGCAGCTGGCGGGCAAAAATCGCCATTTTCGCCGCTACCGGCCAAAAACCGTGCGATTTTCGTCGCTAGCGGCCAAAAATCGTGCAAATTTCGCTGCTAGCGGCCAAAAATCGTGCGAATTTCGCCGCTAGCTGCCAAAAATCGTGCGAATTTCGCCACTAGCGGCCAGAAACTATGCGATTTTTGCAGCTGTCGGGCGAAAATAGCGCGATTTTCGCCGCTACCGGCCAAAAACCGCGCTATTTTCGCCGCTAGCGGCCAAAAACCATGCGATTTTCGCAGCTGGCGGGCAAAAATAGGGCGATTTTCGCCGATACCGGCCAAAAACCGTGCGATTTTCGCCGCTAGCGGCCAAAAATCGTGCGATTTTCGCCGCTAGCGGCCAGAAACTATGCGATTTTTGCAGCTGGCGGACAAAAAGAGCACGATTTTAGCCGCTGCCGGCCAAAAACCGCGATTTTCGCCGCTAGCGGCCAAAAACCATGCGATTTTCGCAGCTGGCGGGCAAAAATCGCGATTTTCGCCGATAGCGGCCAAAAACCGTGCGATTTTCGCCGCTAGCGGCCAAAAACTATGCGATTTTCGCAGCTGGCGGGCAAAAATCGTGCAAATTTCGCCGCTAGCGGCCAAAAAGCGTGCGAATTTCGCCGCTAGCGGCCAAAAATCGTGCGATTTTCGCCGCTAGCGGCCAGAAACTATGCGATTTTTGCAGCTGGCGGGCAAAAATAGCGCGATTTTCGCCGCTAGCGGCCAAAAACCATGCGATTTTCGCCGCTAGCGGCCAAAACTATGCGATTTTTGCAGCTGGCGGGCAAAAAGAGCAAGATTTTCGCCGCTACCGGCCAAAAATAGCGCGATTTTCGCCGCTAACGGCCAAAAACCGTGCGATTTTCGCCGCTAGCGGCCAAAAATCGGGCGATTTTCGCCGTTAACGGCCAAAAACCGCGCTATTTTCGACGCTAGCGGCCAGAAACCATGCGATTTTTGCAGCTGGCGGCCAAAAAACGCGCGAATTTCGCCGCTACCGGCCAAAAACCGCGCGATTTTCGCCGCTAGCGGCCAAAAACCATGCGATTTTCGCAGCTGGCGGGCAAAAATCGCGATTTTCGCCGCTACCGGCCAAAAATAGCGCGATTTTCGCCGCTATCGGCCAAAAATCGTGCAAATTTCGCCGCTAGCGGCCAAAAATCGTGGGAATTTCGCCGCTAGCGGCCAGAAACTATGCGATTTTTGCAGCTGGCGGGCAAAAATAGCCGATTTTCGCCGCTACCGGCCAAAAACCGCGCGATTTTCGCCGCTAGCGGCCAAAAACCATGAGATTTTCGCAGCTGGCGGGCAAAAATCGCGATTTTCGCCGCTACCGGCCAAAAATAGCGCGATTTTCGCCGCTAGCGGCCAAAAACCGTGCGATTTTCGCCGCTAGCGGCCAAAAATCGGGCGATTTTTGCCGCTAACGGCCGAAAACCGCGCTATTTTCGACGCTAGCGGTCCAGAAACCATGCGATTTTTGCAGCTGGCGGCCAAAAACCGCGCGAATTTCGCCGCTACCTGCCAAAAATCGACCGATTTTCGCCGCTACCGGCCAAAAACCGCGCGATTTTCGCCGCTAGCGGCCAAAAACCATGCGATTTTCGCAGCTGGCGGGCAAAAATCGCGATTTTCGCCGCTACCGGCTAAAAATAGCGCGATTTTCGCCGCTAGCGGCCAAAAATCGTGCGATTTTCGCCGCTAGCGGCCAAAAATCGTGGGAATTTCGCCGCTAGCGGCCAGAAACTATGCGATTTTTGCAGCTGGCGGGCAAAAATAGCGCGATTTTCGCCGCTAGCGGCCAAAAACCATGCGATTTTCGCAGCTGTTGGGCAAAAATCGCGAATTCGCCGCTGCCTTCCAAAAACTGCGATTTTCGCCGCTAGCGGCCAAAAAATGCGATTTTCGCCGCTAGCGGCCAAAAACCATGCGATTTTCGCCGCTAGCGGCCAAAAATCGCGATTTTCGCCGCTACCGGCCAAAAATAGCGCGATTTTCGCCGCTAGCGGCCAAAAACCGTGCGATTTTCGCCGCTAGCGGCCAAAAATCGTGCGATTTTCGCCGCTAGCGGCCAGAAACTATGCGATTTTTTGCAAAAAAGCGCTGGCGGCCAAAATCGTGCGATTTTCGCCGCTACCGGCCAAAAACCGCGCGATTTTCGCCGCTAGCGGCCAAAAATCGGGCGATTTTCGCCGCTAACGGCCGAAAACCGCGCTATTTTCGCCGCTAGCGGCCAGAAACCATGCGATTTTTGCAGCTGGCGGCCAAAAAACGCGCGATTTTCGCCGCTACCAGCCAAAAACCGCGCGATTTTCGCCGCTAGCGGCCAAAAACCATGCGATTTTCGCAGCTGGCGGGCAAAAATCGCGATTTTCGCCGCTACCGGCGAAAAATAGCGCGATTTTCGCCGCTAGCGGCCAAAAATCGTGCAAATTTCGCCGCTAGCGGCCAAAAATCGTGCGAATTTCGCCGCTAGCGGCCAGAAACTATGCGATTTTTGCAGCTGGCGGGCAAAAATAGCCGATTTTCGCCGCTACCGGCCAAAAACCGCGCGATTTTCGCCGCTAGCGGCCAAAAACCATGAGATTTTCGCAGCTGGCGGGCAAAAATCGCGATTTTCGCCGCTACGGCCAAAAATAGCGCGATTTTCGCCGCTAGCGGCCAAAAACCGTGCGATTTTCGCCGCTAGCGGCCAAAAATCGGGCGATTTTTGCCGCTAACGGCCAAAAACCGCGCGATTTTCGCCGCTAGCGGCCAAAAACCATGCGATTTTTGCAGCTGGCGGCCAAAAACCGCGCGATTTTCGCCGCTACCGGCCAAAAATCGACCGATTTTCGCCGCTAGCGGCCAAAAACCGCGCGATTTTCGCCGCTAGCGGCCAAAAACCATGCGATTTTCGCCGCTGGCGGGCAAAAAGCGATTTTCGCCGCTACCGGCAAAAAAGCGCGATTTTCGCCGCTAGCGGCCAAAAATCGTGCGATTTTCGCCGCTAGCGGCCAAAAATCGTAGGAATTTCGCCGCTAGCGGCCAGAAACTATGCGATTTTTGCAGCTGGCGGGCAAAAATAGCGCGATTTTCGCCGCTAGCGGCCAAAAACCATGCGATTTTCGCAGCTGGCGGCCAAAATCTCGCGATTTTCGCAGCTGTTGGGCAAAAATCGCGATTTTCGCCGCTGCCGGCCAAAAACTGCGATTTTCGCCGCTAGCGGCCAAAAACCATGCGATTTTCGCCGCTAGCGGCCAAAAACCATGCGATTTTCGCCGCTAGCGGCCAAAAATCGCGATTTTCGCCGCTAGCGGCCAAAAATAGCGCGATTTTCGCCGCTAGCGGCCAAAAATCGTGCGATTTTTGCCGCTAGCGGCCAAAAATCGTGCGATTTTCGCCGCTAGCGGCCAGAAACTATGCGATTTTTGGCGGCAAAAACGATTTTGGCGGGCGGCCAAAAATAGTGCGATTTTCGCCGCTAGCGGCCAAAAACGCGCGCGATTTTCGCCGCTAGCGGCCAAAAATCGGGCGATTTTTGCCGTTAACGGCCGAAAACCGCGCTATTTTCGACGCTAGCGGCCAGAAACCAAACGATTTTTGCAGCTGGCGGCCAAAAAACGCGCGATTTTCGCCGCTACCGGCCAAAAACCGCGCGATTTTCGCCGCTAGCGGCCAAAAACCATGCGATTTTCGCAGCTGGCGGGCAAAAATCGCGATTTTCGCCGCTACCGGCCAAAAATAGCGCGATTTTCGCCGCTAGCGGCCAAAAATCGTGCAAAAAATTTCGCCGCTAGCGGCCAAAAATCGTGGGATTTTCGCCGCTAGCGGCCAGAAACTATGCGATTTTTGCAGCTGGCGGGCAAAAATAGCCGATTTTCGCCGCTACCGGCCAAAAACCGCGCGATTTTCGCCGCTAGCGGCCAAAAACCATGAGATTTTCGCAGCTGGCGGGCAAAAATCGCGATTTTCGCCGCTAGCGGCCAAAAACCGTGCGATTTTCGCCGCTAGCGGCCAAAAACCGTGCGATTTTCGCCGCTAGCGGCCAAAAATCGGGCGATTTTTGCCCTTAACGGCCGAAAACCGCGCTATTTTCGACGCTAGCGTCCAGAAACCATGCGATTTTTGCTGCTGGCGCCCAAAAACCGCGCGAATTTCGCCGCTACCTGCCAAAAATCGACCGATTTTCGCCGTTACCGGCCAAAAACCGCGCGATTTTCGCCGCTAGCGGCCAAAAACCATGCGATTTTCGCAGCTGGCGGGCAAAAATCGCGATTTTCGCCGCTACCGGCTAAAAATAGCGCGATTTTCGCCGCTAGCGGCCAAAAATCGTGCAAATTTCGCCGCTAGCGGCCAAAAATCGTGGGAATTTCGCCGCTAGCGGCCAGAAACTATGCGATTTTTGCAGCTGGCGGGCAAAAATAGCGCGATTTTCGCCGCTAGCGGCCAAAAACCATGCGATTTTCGCAGCTGGCGGGCAAAAATCGCGATATTCGCCGCTGCCTTCCAAAAACTGCGATTTTCGCCGCTAGCGGCCAAAAACCATGCGATTTTCGCCGCTAGCGGCCAAAAACCATGCGATTTTCGCCGCTAGCGGCCAAAAATCGCGATTTTCGCTGCTACCGGCCAAAAATAGCGCGATTTTCGCCACTAGCGGCCAAAAACCGTGCGATTTTCGACGCTAGCGGCCAAAAATCGTGCGATTTTCGCCGCTAGCGGCCAGAAACTATGCGATTTTTGCAACTGGCGGGCAAAAATAGTGCGATTTTCGCCGCCACCGGACAAAAATAGCGCGATTTTCGCAGCTAGCGGCCAAAAATCGGGCGATTTTTGCCGTTAACGGCCGAAAACCGTGCTATTTTCGACGCTAGCGGCCAGAAACCATGCGATTTTTGCAGCTGGCGGCCAAAAACCGCCCGATTTTCGCCGCTACCGGACAAAAATAGCGCGATTTTCGCCGCTAACGGCCAAAAACCGTGCGATTTTCGCCGCTAGCGGCCAAAAATCGGGCGATTTTTGCCGCTAACGGCCGAAAACCGCGCTATTTTCGACGCTAGCGGCCAGAAACCATGCGATTTTTGCAGCTGGCGGCCAAAAAACGCGCGAATTTCGCCGCTACCGGCCAAAAACCGCGCGATTTTCGCCGCTAGCGGCCAAAAACCATGCGATTTTCGCAGCTGGCGGGCAAAAATGGCGGGCAAAAATCGCGATTTTCGCCGCTACCGGCCAAAAATAGCGCGATTTTCGCCGCTAGCGGCCAAAAATCGTGCAAATTTCGCCGCTAGCGGCCAAAAATCGTGGGAATTTCGCCGCTAGCGGCCAGAAACTATGCGATTTTTGCAGCTGGCGGGCAAAAATAGCCGATTTTCGCCGCTGGCGGCCAAAAACCGCGCGATTTTCGCCGCTAGCGGCCAAAAACCATGAGATTTTCGCAGCTGGCGCAAAAATCGCGATTTTCGCCGCTACCGGCCAAAAATAGCGCGATTTTCGCCGCTAGCGGCCAAAAACCGTGCGATTTTCGCCGCTAGCGGCCAAAAATCGGGCGATTTTTGCCGTTAACGGCCGAAAACCGCGCTATTTTCGACGCTAGCGTCCAGAAACCATGCGATTTTTGCAGCTGGCGGCCAAAAACCGCGCGAATTTCGCCGCTACCTGCCAAAAATCGACCGATTTTCGCCGTTACCGGCCAAAAACCGCGCGATTTTCGCCGCTAGCGGCCAAAAACCATGCGATTTTCGCAGCTGGCGGGCAAAAATCGCGATTTTCGCCGCTACCGGCCAAAAATAGCGCGATTTTCGCCGCTAGCGGCCAAAAATCGTGCAATTTTCGCCGCTAGCGGCCAAAAATCGTGCGATTTTCGCGCTAGCGGCTAGCGCGATTTTCGCCGCTAGCGGCCAAAAAAAAGCTGGCGCAAAAATGCGCGATTTTCGCCGCTAGCGGCCAAAAACCGTGCGAAGCGGCCAGTGCGATTTTCGCCGCTGGCGGGCAAAATAGCGCGATTTTCGCCGCTAGCGGCGCGATTTTCGCCGCTAAAAAGCGTGCGATTTTCGCCGCTAGCGGCCAAACTATGCGATTTTTGCAGCTGGCGCAAAAATAGCGCGATTTTGCCGCTGGCGGCCGAAAACCGTGCGATTTTCGCCGCTAGCGGCCAAAAATGCGATTTTTGCAGCTGGCGGCCAAAAACCGCCCGATTTTCGCCGCTACCGGCCAAAAATAGCGCGATTTTCGCCGCTAGCGGCCAAAAACCGTGCGATTTTCGCCGCTAGCGGCCAAAAATCGTGCGATTTTCGCCGCTAGCGGCCAAAAATCGCGATTTTCGCCGCTAGCGGCCAAAAACTATGCGATTTTTGCAGCTGGCGGCCAAAAAACGCGCGATTTTCGCCGCTACCGGCCAAAAACCGCGCGATTTTCGCCGCTAGCGGCCAAAAACCATGCGATTTTCGCAGCTGGCGGGCAAAAATCGCGATTTTCGCCGCTACCGGCCAAAAATCGCGCGATTTTCGCCGCTAGCGGCCAAAAACCGTGCGATTTTCGCCGCTAGCGGCCAAAAATCGTGCGATTTTCGCCGCTAGCGGCCAGAAACCATGCGATTTTCGCAGCTGGCGGGCAAAAATCATGCGATTTTCGCCGCTACCGGCCAAAAATAGCGCGATTTTCGCCGCTAGCGGCCAAAAACCGTGCGATTTTCGCCGCTAGCGGCCAAAAATCGGGCGATTTTCGCCGCTAACGGCCAAAAACCGCGCGATTTTCGCCGCTAGCGGCCAAAAACCATGCGATTTTCGCAGCTGGCGGCCAAAAACCGCGCGATTTTCGCCGCTACCGGCCAAAAATCGCGCGATTTTCGCCGCTACCGGCCAAAAACCGCGCGATTTTCGCCGCTAGCGGCCAAAAACCATGCGATTTTCGCAGCTGGCGGGCAAAAATCGCGATTTTCGCCGCTACCGGCCAAAAACCGCGCGATTTTCGCCGCTAGCGGCCAAAAATCGTGCGATTTTCGCCGCTAGCGGCCAAAATCGTGCGATCGCTGCGAATTTTCGCCGCTAGCGGCCAAAAACTATGCGATTTTCGCAGCTGGCGGCCAAAAACTAGCGCGATTTTCGCCGCTACCGGCCAAAAACCGCGCGATTTTCGCCGCTAGCGGCCAAAAACCGCGCGATTTTCGCCGCTAGCGGCCAAAAACCATGCGATTTTCGCAGCTGGCGGGCAAAAATAGCGATTTTCGCCGCTACCGGCCAAAAACCGTGCGATTTTCGCCGCTAGCGGCCAAAAATCGTGCGATTTTCGCCGCTAGCGGCCAGAAACTATGCGATTTTTGCAGCTGGCGGACAAAAAGAGCACGATTTTCGCCGCTGCCGGCCAAAAACCGCGATTTTCGCCGCTAGCGGCCAAAAACCATGCGATTTTCGCAGCTGGCGGCAAAAATCGCGATTTTCGCCGCTAGCGGCCAAAAACCGTGCGATTTTCGCCGCTAGCGGCCAAAAACTATGCGATTTTCGCAGCTGGCGGGCAAAAATCGTGCGAATTTCGCCGCTAGCGGCCAAAAATCGTGCGAATTTCGCCGCTAGCGGCCAAAAATCGTGCGATTTTCGCCGCTAGCGGCCAGAAACTATGCGATTTTTGCAGCTGGCGGGCAAAAATAGCGCGATTTTCGCCGCTACCGGCCAAAAACCATGCGATTTTCGCCGCTAGCGGCCAGAAACTATGCGATTTTTGCAGCTGGCGGGCAAAAAGAGCGATTTTCGCCGCTACCGGCCAAAAATAGCGCGATTTTCGCCGCTAGCGGCCAAAAACCGTGCGATTTTCGCCGCTAGCGGCCAAAAATCGGGCGATTTTTGCCGCTAGCGGCCGAAAACCGCGCGATTTTCGCCGCTAGCGGCCAGAAACTATGCGATTTTTGCAGCTGGCGGCCAAAAAACGCGCGATTTTCGCCGCTACCGGCCAAAAACCGCGCGATTTTCGCCGCTAGCGGCCAAAAACCATGCGATTTTCGCCGCTAGCGGGCAAAATCGTGCGATTTTCGCCGCTACCGGCCAAAAATAGCGCGATTTTCGCCGCTAGCGGCCAAAAATCGTGCAAATTTCGCCGCTAGCGGCCAAAAATCGTGGGAATTTCGCCGCTAGCGGCCAGAAACTATGCGATTTTTGCAGCTGGCGGGCAAAAATAGCCGATTTTCGCCGCTACCGGCCAAAAACCGCGCGATTTTCGCCGCTAGCGGCCAAAAACCATGAGATTTTCGCAGCTGGCGGGCAAAAATCGCGATTTTCGCCGCTACCGGCCAAAAATAGCGCGATTTTCGCCGCTAGCGGCCAAAAACCGTGCGATTTTCGCCGCTAGCGGCCAAAAATCGGGCGATTTTTGCCGCTAACGGCCGAAAACCGCGCTATTTTCGACGCTAGCGGCCAGAAACCATGCGATTTTTGCAGCTGGCGGCCAAAAATCGCGCGAATTTCGCCGCTACCTGCCAAAAATCGACCGATTTTCGCCGCTAACGGCCAAAAACCGCGCGATTTTCGCCGCTAGCGGCCAAAAACCATGCGATTTTCGCAGCTGGCGGGCAAAAATCGCGATTTTCGCCGCTACCGGCCAAAAATAGCGCGATTTTCGCCGCTAGCGGCCAAAAATCGTGCAAATTTCGCCGCTAGCGGCCAAAAATCGTGCGAATTTCGCCGCTAGCGGCCAGAAACTATGCGATTTTTGCAGCTGGCAGGCAAAAATAGCGCGATTTTCGCCGCTAGCGGCCAAAAACCATGCGATTTTCGCAGCTAGCGGGCAAAAAAATCGCGATTTTCGCCGCTGCCGCGGCCAAAAATCGTGCGATTTTCGCCGCTAGCGGCCAAAAACCGTGCGATTTTCGCCGCTAGCGGCCAAAAACCATGCGATTTTCGCCGCTAGCGGCCAAAAATCGCGATTTTCGCCGCTAGCGGCCAAAAATAGCGCGATTTTCGCCGCTAGCGGCCGAAAAAACCGTGCGATTTTCGCCGCTAGCGGCCAAAAACCATGCGATTTTCGCAGCTGGCGGCCAAAAATAGCGCGATTTTCGCCGCTGGCGGGCAAAAATAGCGCGATTTTCGCCGCTACCGGCCAAAAACCGCGCGATTTTCGCAGCTAGCGGCCAAAAATCGGGCGATTTTTGCCGTTAACGGCCGAAAACCGCGCTATTTTCGACGCTAGCGGCCAGAAACCATGCGATTTTTGCAGCTGGCGGCCAAAAAACGCGCGATTTTCGCCGCTACCGGCCAAAAACCGCGCGATTTTCGCCGCTAGCGGCCAAAAACCATGCGATTTTCGCAGCTGGCGGGCAAAAATCGCGATTTTCGCCGCTACCGGCCAAAAATAGCGCGATTTTCGCCGCTAGCGGCCAAAAAAATTTTCGCGTGCAAATTTCGCCGCTAGCGGCCAAAAATCGTGCGAATTTCGCCGCTAGCGGCCAAAAACTATGCGATTTTTGCAGCTGGCGGCCAAAAATATGCGATTTTCGCCGCTACCGGCCAAAAACCGCGCGATTTTCGCCGCTAGCGGCCAAAAACCATGCGATTTTCGCAGCTGGCGGGCCAAAAAAATCGCGATTTTCGCCGCTACCGGCCAAAAAAGCGCGATTTTCGCCGCTAGCGGCCAAAAACCGTGCGATTTTCGCCGCTAGCGGCCAAAAATCGGGCGATTTTTGCCGCTAACGGCCGAAAACCGCGCTATTTTCGACGCTAGCGGCCAGAAACCATGCGATTTTTGCAGCTGGCGGCCAAAAACCGCGCGAATTTCGCCGCTACCTGCCAAAAATCGACCGATTTTCGCCGCTACCGGCCAAAAACCGCGCGATTTTCGCCGCTAGCGGCCAAAAACCATGCGATTTTCGCAGCTGGCGGGCAAAAATCGCGATTTTCGCCGCTAGCGGCTAAAAATAGCGCGATTTTCGCCGCTAGCGGCCAAAAATCGTGATTTTTCGCCGCTAGCGGCCAAAAATCGTGGGAATTTTCGCCGCTAGCGGCCAGAAACTATGCGATTTTTGCAGCTGGCGGGCAAAAATAGCGCGATTTTCGCCGCTAGCGGCCAAAAACCATGCGATTTTTCGCGATTTTCGCCGCTAGCGGCCAAAAATCGCGCGATTTTCGCCGCTAGCGGCCAAAAATCGTGCGATTTTCGCCGCTAGCGGCCTAAAAACCATGCGATTTTCGCCGCTGGCGGCCAAAAAAACCGGCCGCGCGATTTTCGCCGCTAGCGGCCAAAAATCGTGCGATTTTCGCCGCTAGCGGCCAAAAATCGTGCGATTTTCGCCGCTAGCGGCCAAAAACTATGCGATTTTTGCAGCTGGCGGGCAAAAATAGCGCGATTTTCGCCGCTAGCGGCCAAAAACCATGCGATTTTCGCAGCTGTAGGGCAAAAATCGCGATTTTCGCCGCTAGCGGCCAAAATCGGGCAAAAATGCGATTTTCGCCGCTAGCGGCCAAAAACCATGCGATTTTCGCCGCTAGCGGCCAAAAACCATGCGATTTTCGCCGCTAGCGGCCAAAAAATCGCGATTTTCGCCGCTACCGGCCAAAAATAGCGCGATTTTCGCCGCTAGCGGCCAAAAATCGCGATTTTCGCCGCTACCGGCCAAAAATAGCGCGATTTTCGCCACTAGCGGCCAAAAACCGTGCGATTTTCGACGCTAGCGGCCAAAAATCGTGCGATTTTCGCAGCTACCGGACAAAAATAGCGCGATTTTCGCAGCTAGCGGCCAAAAATCGGGCGATTTTTGCCGTTAACGGCCGAAAACCGTGCTATTTTCGACGCTAGCGGCCAGAAACCATGCGATTTTTGCAGCTGGCGGCCAAAAACCGCCCGATTTTCGCCGCTACCGGACAAAAATAGCGCGATTTTCGCCGCTAACGGCCAAAAACCGTGCGATTTTCGCCGCTAGCGGCCAAAAATCGGGCGATTTTTGCCGTTAACGGCCGAAAACCGCGCTATTTTCGACGCTAGCGGCCAGAAACCAAACGAGTTTTGCAGCTGGCGGCCAAAAAACGCGCGAATTTCGCCGCTACCAGCCAAAAACCGCGCGATTTTCGCCGCTAGCGGCCAAAAACCATGCGATTTTCGCAGCTGGCGGGCAAAAATCGCGATTTTCGCCGCTACCGGCCAAAAATAGCGCGATTTTCGCCGCTAGCGGCCAAAAATCGTGCAAATTTCGCCGCTAGCGGCCAAAAATCGTGGGAATTTCGCCGCTAGCGGCCAGAAACTATGCGATTTTTGCAGCTGGCGGGCAAAAATAGCCGATTTTCGCCGCTACCGGCCAAAAACCGCGCGATTTTCGCCGCTAGCGGCCAAAAACCATGCGATTTTCGCAGCTGGCGGGCAAAAATCGCGATTTTCGCCGCTACCGGCTAAAAATAGCGCGATTTTCGCCGCTAACGGCCAAAAACCGTGCGATTTTCGCCGCTAGCGGCCAAAAATCGGGCGATTTTTGCCGTTAACGGCCGAAAACCGCGCTATTTTCGACGCTAGCGTCCAAAAACCATGCGATTTTTGCAGCTGGCGGCCAAAAACCGCGCGAATTTCGCCGCTACCTGCCAAAAATCGACCGATTTTCGCCGCTACCGGCCAAAAACCGCGCGATTTTCGCCGCTAGCGGCCAAAAACTATGCGATTTTCGCAGCTGGCGGGCAAAAATCGCGATTTTCGCCGCTACCGGCCAAAAATAGCGCGATTTTCGCCGCTAGCGGCCAAAAACCGTGCGATTTTCGCCGCTAGCGGCCAAAAATCGTGCGATTTTCGCCGCTAACAGCCAAAACCGCGCGATTTTCGCCGCTAGCGGCCAAAACTATGCGATTTTTGCAGCTGGCGGGCAAAAATAGTGCGATTTTCGCCGCTACCGGCCAAAAATAGCGCGATTTTCGCCGCTAGCGGCCAAAAACCGCGCGATTTTCGCCGCTAGCGGCCAAAAACCGTGCGATTTTCGCAGCTGGCGCTAGCGATTTTCGCCGCTAGCGGCCAAAAACCATGCGATTTTCGCCGCTGGCGGCCAAAAACCATGCGATTTTCGCCGCTAGCGGCCAAAAATAGCGCGATTTTCGCCGCTAGCGGCCAAAAAATGCGACCGTGCGATTTTCGCCGCTAGCGGCCAAAAATCGCGCGATTTTCGCCGCTAGCGGCCAAAAATCGTGCGAATTTCGCCGCTAGCGGCCAAAAATCGTGGGAATTTCGCCGCTAGCGGCCAGAAACTATGCGATTTTTGCAGCTGGCGGGCAAAAATAGCCGATTTTCGCCGCTACCGGCCAAAAACCGCACGATTTTCGCCGCTAGCGGCCAAAAACCATGAGATTTTCGCAGCTGGCAGGCAAAAATCGCGATTTTCGCCGCTAGCGGCCAAAAATTGGGCGATTTTTGCCGTTAACGGCCGAAAACCGCGCTATTTTCGACGCTAGCATCCAGAAACCATGCGATTTTTGCAGCTGGCGGCCAAAAACCGCGCGAATTTCGCCGCTACCTGCCAAAAATCGACCGATTTTCGCCGTTACCGGCCAAAAACCGCGCGATTTTCGCCGCTAGCGGCCAAAAACCATGCGATTTTCGCAGCTGGCGGGCAAAAATCGCGATTTTCGCCGCTACCGGCTAAAAATAGCGCGAATTTCGCCGCTAGCGGCCAAAAATCGTGCGATTTTCGCCGCTAGCAGCCAGAAACTATGCGATTTTTGCAGCTGGCGGGCGAAAATAGCGCGATTTTCGCTGCTACCAAAAACCATGCGATTTTCGCAGCTGGCGGGCAAAAATAGCGCGATTTTCGCCGATACCAGCCAAAAACCGCGCGATTTTCGCCGCTAGCGGCCAAAAACCATGAGATTTTCGCAGCTATCGGGCAAAAATCGCGATTTTCGGCGCTACCGGCCAAAAATAGCGCGATTTTCGCCGCTAGCGGCCAAAAACCGTGCGATTTTCGCCGCTAGCGGCCAAAAATCGTGCGATTTTCGCCGCTAGCGGCCAGAAAACTATGCGATTTTTGTAGCTGGCGGGCGAAAATAGCGCGATTTTTGCCGCTAGCGGCCAAAAACCGCGCGATTTTCGCCGCTACCGGCCAAAAATAGCGCGATTTTCGCCGCTAGCGGCCAAAAACCGTGCGATTTTCGCCGCTAGCGGCCAAAAATCGTGCAAATTTCGCCGCTAGCGGCCAAAAATCGTGCGAATTTCGCCGCTAGCGGCCAGAAACTATGCGATTTTTGCAGCTGGCGGGCGAAAATAGCGCGATTTTCGCCGCTACCGATTTTCGCCGCTACCGGGCAAAAACCGCGCGATTTTGGCCGCTAGCGGCCAAAAACCATGCGATTTTCGCAGCTGGCGAGCAAAAATCGCGATTTTCGCCACTACGGGCCAAAAATCGCGCGATTTTCGCCGCTTGCGGCCAAAAACCGTGCGATTTTCGCCGCTAGCGGCCAAAAATCGGGCGATTTTTGCCGCTAACGGCCGAAAACCGCGCTATATTCGACGCTAGCGGCCAGAAACCATGCGATTTTTGCAGCTGGCGGCCAAAAACCTTGCGAATTTCGCCGCTGGCGGCCAAAAACCTTGCGAATTTCGCCGCTAGCTGCCAAAAATCGACCGAATTTCGCCGCTACCGGCCAAAAACCGCGCGATTTTCGCCGCTAGCGGCCAAAAACTATGCGATTTTCGCAGCTGGCGGGCAAAAAGTGCGATTTTCGCCGCCACCGGCCAAAAATAGCGCGATTTTCCCCGCTAGCGGCCAAAAACCGTGCGATTTTCCCCGCTAGCGGTCAAAAATCGGGCGATTTTTGCCGCTAACGCCCGAAAACCGCGCTATATTCGACGCTAGCGGCCAGAAACCATGCGATTTTTGCAGCTGGCGGCCAAAAACCGCGCGAATTTCGCCACTAGCTGCCAAAAATCGACCGATTTTCGCCGCTACCGGCCAAAAACCGCGCGATTTTCGCCGTTAGCAGCCAAAAACCATGCGATTTTCGCAGCTGGCGGGCAAAAATCGCGATTTTCGCCGCTACCAGCCAAAAATAACGCGATTTTCGCCGCTAGCGGCCAAAAACCATGCGATTTTCGCAGCTGGCGGGCAAAAATCGCCATTTTCGCCGCTACCGGCCAAAAACCGTGCGATTTTCGTCGCTAGCGGCCAAAAATCGTGCAAATTTCGCTGCTAGCGGCCAAAAATCGTGCGAATTTCGCCGCTAGCTGCCAAAAATCGTGCGAATTTCGCCACTAGCGGCCAGAAACTATGCGATTTTTGCAGCTGTCGGGCGAAAATAGCGCGATTTTCGCCGCTACCGGCCAAAAACCGCGCTATTTTCGCCGCTAGCGGCCAAAAACCATGCGATTTTCGCAGCTGGCGGGCAAAAATAGGGCGATTTTCGCCGATACCGGCCAAAAACCGTGCGATTTTCGCCGCTAGCGGCCAAAAATCGTGCGATTTTCGCCGCTAGCGGCCAGAAACTATGCGATTTTTGCAGCTGGCGGACAAAAAGAGCACGATTTTAGCCGCTGCCGGCCAAAAACCGCGATTTTCGCCGCTAGCGGCCAAAAACCATGCGATTTTCGCAGCTGGCGGGCAAAAATCGCGATTTTCGCCGATAGCGGCCAAAAACCGTGCGATTTTCGCCGCTAGCGGCCAAAAACTATGCGATTTTCGCAGCTGGCGGGCAAAAATCGTGCAAATTTCGCCGCTAGCGGCCAAAAATCGTGCGAATTTCGCCGCTAGCGGCCAAAAATCGTGCGATTTTCGCCGCTAGCGGCCAGAAACTATGCGATTTTTGCAGCTGGCGGGCAAAAATAGCGCGATTTTCGCCGCTACCGGCCAAAAACCATGCGATTTTCGCCGCTAGCGGCCAGAAACTATGCGATTTTTGCAGCTGGCGGGCAAAAAGAGCAAGATTTTCGCCGCTACCGGACAAAAATAGCGCGATTTTCGCCGCTAGCGGCCAAAAACCGTGCGATTTTCGCCGCTAGCGGCCAAAAGCCGTGCGATTTTCGCCGCTAGCGGCCAAAACCGTGCGATTTTCGCCGCTAGCTGCCAAAAACTATGCGATTTTCGCAGCTGGCGGGCAAAAATCGCGATTTTCGCCGCTACCGGCCAAAAACCGCGCGATTTTCGCCGCTAGCGGCCAAAAACCGTGCGATTTTCGCCGCTAGCGGCAAAAATCGCGATTTTCGCCGCTACCGGCAAAAAAGCGCGATTTTCGCCGCTAGCGGCCAAAAATCGTGCAAATTTCGCCGCTAGCGGCCAAAAATCGTGGGAATTTCGCCGCTAGCGGCCAGAAACTATGCGATTTTTGCAGCTGGCGGGCAAAAATAGCCGATTTTCGCCGCTAAAAAACCGCGCGATTTTCGCCGCTAGCGGCCAAAAACCATGCGATTTTCGCAGCTGGCGGGCAAAAATCGCGATTTTCGCCGCTACCGGCCAAAAATAGCGCGATTTTCGCCGCTAGCGGCCAAAAACCGTGCGATTTTCGCCGCTAGCGGCCAAAAATCGTGCGATTTTTGCCGCTAACGGCCGAAAACCGCGCTATTTTCGACGCTAGCGTCCAGAAACCATGCGATTTTTGCAGCTGGCGGCCAAAAACCGCGCGAATTTCGCCGCTACCTGCCAAAAATCGACCGATTTTCGCCGCTACCGGCCAAAAACCGCGCGATTTTCGCCGCTAGCGGCCAAAAACCATGCGATTTTCGCAGCTGGCGGGCAAAAATCGCGATTTTCGCCGCTACCGGCTAAAAATAGCGCGATTTTCGCCGCTAGCGGCCAAAAATCGTGCAAATTTCGCCGCTAGCGGCCAAAAATCGTGGGAATTTCGCCGCTAGCGGCCAGAAACTATGCGATTTTTGCAGCTGGCGGGCAAAAATAGCGCGATTTTCGCCGCTAGCGGCCAAAAACCATGCGATTTTCGCAGCTGTTGGGCAAAAATCGCGATATTCGCCGCTGCCTTCCAAAAACTGCGATTTTCGCCGCTAGCGGCCAAAAACCATGCGATTTTCGCCGCTAGCGGCCAAAAACCATGCGATTTTCGCCGCTAGCGGCCAAAAATCGCGATTTTCGCCGCTAGCGGCCAAAAATAGCGCGATTTTCGCCACTAGCGGCCAAAAACCGTGCGATTTTCGACGCTAGCGGCCAAAAATCGTGCGATTTTCGCCGCTAGCGGCCAGAAACTATGCGATTTTTGCAACTGGCGGGCAAAAATAGTGCGATTTTCGCCGCCACCGGACAAAAATAGCGCGATTTTCGCAGCTAGCGGCCAAAAATCGGGCGATTTTTGCCGTTAACGGCCGAAAACCGTGCTATTTTCGACGCTAGCGGCCAGAAACCATGCGATTTTTGCAGCTGGCGGCCAAAAACCGCCCGATTTTCGCCGCTACCGGACAAAAATAGCGCGATTTTCGCCGCTAACGGCCAAAAACCGTGCGATTTTCGCCGCTAGCGGCCAAAAATCGTGCGAATTTCGCCGTTAACGGCCGAAAACCGCGCTATTTTCGACGCTAGCGGCCAGAAACCAAACGATTTTTGCAGCTGGCGGCCAAAAAACGCGCGAATTTCGCCGCTACCAGCCAAAAACCGCGCGATTTTTCGCCGCTAGCGGCCAAAAACCATGCGATTTTCGCCGCCGGCGCGCAAAAATCGCGATTTTCGCCGCTACCGGCCAAAAATAGCGCGATTTTCGCCGCTAGCGGCCAAAAATCGTGCAAATTTCGCCGCTAGCGGCCAAAAATCGTGGGAATTTCGCCGCTAGCGGCCAGAAACTATGCGATTTTTGCAGCTGGCGGGCAAAAATAGCCGATTTTCGCCGCTACCGGCCAAAAACCGCGCGATTTTCGCCGCTAGCGGCCAAAAACCATGCGATTTTCGCAGCTGGTGGGCAAAAATCGCGATTTTCGCCGCTACCGGACAAAAATAGCGCGATTTTCGCCGCTAACGGCCAAAAATCGTGCGATTTTCGCCGCTAGCGGCCAAAAATCGGGCGATTTTTGCCCTTAACGGCCGAAAACCGCGCTATTTTCGACGCTAGCGTCCAGAAACCATGCGATTTTTGCAGCTGGCGGCCAAAAACCGCGCGAATTTCGCCGCTACCTGCCAAAAATCGACCGATTTTCGCCGCTACCGGCCAAAAACCGCGCGATTTTCGCCGCTAGCGGCCAAAAACCATGCGATTTTCGCAGCTGGCGGGCAAAAATCGCGATTTTCGCCGCTACCGGCTAAAAATAGCGCGATTTTCGCCGCTAGCGGCCAAAAATCGTGCAAATTTCGCCGCTAGCGGCCAAAAATCGTGGGAATTTCGCCGCTAGCGGCCAGAAACTATGCGATTTTTGCAGCTGGCGGGCAAAAATTGCGCGATTTTCGCCGCTAGCGGCCAAAAACCATGAGATTTTCGCAGCTAGCGGGCAAAAATCGCGATTTTCGCCGCTGCCTTCCAAAAACTGCGATTTTCGCCGCTAGCGGCCAAAAACCATGCGATTTTCGCCGCTAGCGGCCAAAAACCATGCGATTTTCGCCGCTAGCGGCCAAAAATCGCGATTTTCGCCGCTACCGGCCAAAAATAGCGCGATTTTCGCCGCTAGCGGCCAAAAACCGTGCGATTTTCGCCGCTAGCGGCCAAAAATCGGGCGATTTTTGCCGCTAACGGCCGAAAACCGCGCTATTTTCGACGCTAGCGGCCAAAAACCATGCGATTTTTGCAGCTGGCGGCCAAAAACCGCGCGAATTTCGCCGCTACCTGCCAAAAATCGACCGATTTTCGCCGCTAGCGGCCAAAAACCGTGCGATTTTCGCCGCTAGCGGCCAAAAACCATGCGATTTTCGCAGCTGGCGGGCAAAAATCGCGATTTTCGCCGCTACCGGCTAAAAATAGCGCGATTTTCGCCGCTAGCGGCCAAAAATCGTGCGATTTTCGCCGCTAGCGGCCAAAAATCGTGCGAATTTCGCCGCTAGCGGCCAGAAACTATGCGATTTTTGCAGCTGGCGGGCAAAAATAGCGCGATTTTCGCCGCTAGCGGCCAAAAACCATGCGATTTTCGCAGCTGGCGGGCAAAAATCGCGATTTTCGCCGCTACCGGCCAAAAACTGCGATTTTCGCCGCTAGCGGCCAAAAACCATGCGATTTTCGCCGCTAGCGGCCAAAAACCATGCGATTTTCGCCGCTAGCGGCCAAAAACCGCGCGATTTTCGCCGCTAGCGGCCAAAAATAGCGCGATTTTCGCCGCTAGCGGCCAAAAACCGTGCGATTTTCGCCGCTAGCGGCCAAAAATCGTGCGATTTTCGCCGCTAGCGGCCAAAAACTATGCGATTTTTGCCGCTGGCGGGCAAAAATAGTGCGATTTTCGCCGCTACCGGCCAAAAATAGCGCGATTTTCGCCGCTAGCGGCCAAAAATCGTGCGATTTTCGCCGCTAGCGGCCAAAAACCGCGCTATTTTCGCCGCTAGCGGCCAGAAACCATGCGATTTTTGCAGCTGGCGGCCCAAAAAACGCGCGATTTTCGCCGCTACCGGCCAAAAACCGCGCGATTTTCGCCGCTAGCGGCCAAAAACCATGCGATTTTCGCAGCTGGCGGGCAAAAATCGCGATTTTCGCCGCTACCGGCCAAAAAAGCGCGATTTTCGCCGCTAGCGGCCAAAAATCGTGCAATTTTCGCCGCTAGCGGCCAAAAATCGTGCGAATTTCGCCGCTAGCGGCCAGAAACTATGCGATTTTTGCAGCTGGCGGGCAAAAATAGCCGATTTTCGCCGCTACCGGCCAAAAACCGCGCGATTTTCGCCGCTAGCGGCCAAAAACCATGAGATTTTCGCAGCTGGCGGGCAAAAATCGCGATTTTCGCCGCTACCGGCCAAAAATAGCGCGATTTTCGCCGCTAGCGGCCAAAAACCGTGCGATTTTCGCCGCTAGCGGCCAAAAATCGGGCGATTTTTGCCCTTAACGGCCGAAAACCGCGCTATTTTCGACGCTAGCGTCCAGAAACCATGCGATTTTTGCTGCTGGCGCCCAAAAACCGCGCGAATTTCGCCGCTACCTGCCAAAAATCGACCGATTTTCGCCGTTACCGGCCAAAAACCGCGCGATTTTCGCCGCTAGCGGCCAAAAACCATGCGATTTTCGCAGCTGGCGGGCAAAAATCGCGATTTTCGCCGCTACCGGCTAAAAATAGCGCGATTTTCGCCGCTAGCGGCCAAAAATCGTGCAAATTTCGCCGCTAGCGGCCAAAAATCGTGGGAATTTCGCCGCTAGCGGCCAGAAACTATGCGATTTTTGCAGCTGGCGGGCAAAAATAGGGCGATTTTCGCCGCTAGCGGCCAAAAACCATGCGATTTTCGCAGCTGTGGGGCAAAAATCGCGATTTTCGCCGCTGCCTTCCAAAAACTGCGATTTTCGCCGCTAGCGGCCAAAAACCATGCGATTTTCGCCGCTAGCGGCCAAAAATCGCGATTTTCGCCGCTACCGGCCAAAAATAGCGCGATTTTCGCCACTAGCGGCCAAAAACCGTGCGATTTTCGACGCTAGCGGCCAAAAATCGTGCGATTTTCGCCGCTAGCGGCCAAAAACTATGCGATTTTTGCCGCTGGCGGGCAAAAATAGTGCGATTTTCGCCGCTACCGGCCAAAAATAGCGCGATTTTCGCCGCTAGCGGCCAAAAATCGGGCGATTTTTGCCGCTAGCGGCCAAAAACCGTGCGATTTTCGCCGCTAGCGGCCAAAAACCATGCGATTTTCGCAGCTGGCGGCCAAAAACCATGCGATTTTCGCCGCTAGCGGCCAAAAACCGCGCGATTTTCGCAGCTACCGGCCAAAAATAGCGCGATTTTCGCCGCTAACGGCCAAAAACCGTGCGATTTTCGCCGCTAGCGGCCAAAAATCGGGCGATTTTTGCCGTTAACGGCCGAAAACCGCGCTATTTTCGACGCTAGCGGCCAGAAACCAAACGAGTTTTGCAGCTGGCGGCCAAAAAACGCGCGAATTTCGCCGCTACCAGCCAAAAACCGCGCGATTTTTGCCGCTAGCGGCCAAAAACCATGCGATTTTCGCAGCTGGCGGGCAAAAATCGCGATTTTCGCCGCTACCGGCCAAAAATAGCGCGATTTTCGCCGCTAGCGGCCAAAAATCGTGAAAATTTCGCCGCTAGCGGCCAAAAATCGTGCGAATTTCGCCGCTAGCGGCCAGAAACTATGCGATTTTTGCAGCTGGCGGGCAAAAATAGCCGATTTTCGCCGCTACCGGCCAAAAACCGCGCGATTTTCGCCGCTAGCGGCCAAAAACCATGCGATTTTCGCAGCTGGCGGGCAAAAATCGCGATTTTCGCCGCTACCGGCCAAAAATAGCGCGATTTTCGCCGCTAGCGGCCAAAAACCGTGCGATTTTCGCCGCTAGCGGCCAAAAATCGGGCGATTTTTGCCGTTAACGGCCGAAAACCGCGCTATTTTCGACGCTAGCGTCCAGAAACCATGCGATTTTTGCAGCTGGCGGCCAAAAACCGCGCGAATTTCGCCGCTACCTGCCAAAAATCGACCGATTTTCGCCGCTAGCGGCCAAAAATCGCGATTTTCGCCGCTGGCGGCCAAAAAAATAGCGCGATTTTCGCCGCTAGCGGCCAAAAACCGTGCGATTTTCGCCGCTAGCGGCCAAAAATCGTGCGATTTTCGCCGCTAGCGGCCAGAAACTATGCGATTTTTGCAGCTGGCGGGCAAAAATAGCCGATTTTCGCCGCTACCGGCCAAAAACCGCGCGATTTTCGCCGCTAGCGGCCAAAAACCATGAGATTTTCGCAGCTGGCGGGCAAAATCGCGATTTTCGCCGCTACCGGCCAAAAATAGCGCGATTTTCGCCGCTAGCGGCCAAAAACCGTGCGATTTTCGCCGCTAGCGGCCAGAAACCATGCGATTTTTGCAGCTGGCGGCCAAAAACCGCGCGAATTTTGCCGCTACCTGCCAAAAATCGACCGATTTTCGCCGTTACCGGCCAAAAACCGCGCGATTTTCGCCGCTAGCGGCCAAAAACCATGCGATTTTCGCAGCTGGCGGGCAAAAATCGCGATTTTCGCCGCTACCGGCTAAAAATAGCGCGATTTTCGCCGCTAGCGGCCAAAAATCGTGCAAATTTCGCCGCTAGCGGCCAAAAATCGTGGGAATTTCGCCGCTAGCGGCCAGAAACTATGCGATTTTTGCAGCTGGCGGGCAAAAATAGCGCGATTTTCGCCGCTAGCGGCCAAAAACCATGCGATTTTCGCAGCTGTTGGGCAAAAATCGCGATATTCGCCGCTGCCTTCCAAAAACTGCGATTTTCGCCGCTAGCGGCCAAAAACCATGCGATTTTCGCCGCTAGCGGCCAAAAACCATGCGATTTTCGCCGCTAGCGGCCAAAAATCGCGATTTTCGCTGCTACCGGCCAAAAATAGCGCGATTTTCGCCACTAGCGGCCAAAAACCGTGCGATTTTCGACGCTAGCGGCCAAAAATCGTGCGATTTTCGCCGCTAGCGGCCAGAAACTATGCGATTTTTGCAACTGGCGGGCAAAAATAGTGCGATTTTCGCCGCCACCGGACAAAAATAGCGCGATTTTCGCAGCTAGCGGCCAAAAATCGGGCGATTTTTGCCGTTAACGGCCGAAAACCGTGCTATTTTCGACGCTAGCGGCCAGAAACCATGCGATTTTTGCAGCTGGCGGCCAAAAACCGCCCGATTTTCGCCGCTACCGGACAAAAATAGCGCGATTTTCGCCGCTAACGGCCAAAAACCGTGCGATTTTCGCCGCTAGCGGCCAAAAATCGGGCGATTTTTGCCGTTAACGGCCGAAAACCGCGCTATTTTCGACGCTAGCGGCCAGAAACCAAACGAGTTTTGCAGCTGGCGGCCAAAAAACGCGCGAATTTCGCCGCTACCAGCCAAAAACCGCGCGATTTTCGCCGCTAGCGGCCAAAAACCATGCGATTTTCGCAGCTGGCGGGCAAAAATCGCGATTTTCGCCGCTACCGGCCAAAAATAGCGCGATTTTCGCCGCTAGCGGCCAAAAATCGTGCAAATTTCGCCGCTAGCGGCCAAAAATCGTGGGAATTTCGCCGCTAGCGGCCAGAAACTATGCGATTTTTGCAGCTGGCGGGCAAAAATAGCCGATTTTCGCCGCTAGCGGCCAAAAACTATGAGATTTTCGCAGCTGGCGGGCAAAAATCACGATTTTCGCCGCTACCGGCTAAAAATAGCGCGATTTTCGCCGCTAACGGCCAAAAACCGTGCGATTTTCGCCGCTAGCGGCCAAAAATCGGGCGATTTTTGCCCTTAACGGCCAAAAACCGCGCTATTTTCGACGCTAGCGTCCAGAAACCATGCGATTTTTGCAGCTGGCGCCCAAAAACCGCGCGAATTTCGCCGCTACCTGCCAAAAATCGACCGATTTTCGACGTTACCGGCCAAAAACCGCGCGATTTTCGCCGCTAGTGGCCAAAAACCATGCGATTTTCGCAGCTGGCGGGCAAAAATCGCGATTTTCGCCGCTACCGGCTAAAAATAGCGCGATTTTCGCCGCTAGCGGCCAAAAATCGTGCAAATTTCGCCGCTAGCGGCCAAAAATCGTGGGAATTTCGCCGCTAGCGGCCAGAAACTATGCGATTTTTGCAGCTGGCGGGCAAAAATAGCGCGATTTTCGCCGCTAGCGGCCAAAAACCATGCGATTTTCGCAGCTGTTGGGCAAAAATCGCGATATTCGCCGCTGCCTTCCAAAAACTGCGATTTTCGCCGCTAGCGGCCAAAAACCATGCGATTTTCGCCGCTAGCGGCCAAAAACCATGCGATTTTCGCCGCTAGCGGCCAAAAATCGCGATTTTCGCTGCTACCGGCCAAAAATAGCGCGATTTTCGCCACTAGCGGCCAAAAACCGTGCGATTTTCGACGCTAGCGGCCAAAAATCGTGCGATTTTCGCCGCTAGCGGCCAGAAACTATGCGATTTTTGCAACTGGCGGGCAAAAATAGTGCGATTTTCGCCGCCACCGGACAAAAATAGCGCGATTTTCGCAGCTAGCGGCCAAAAATCGGGCGATTTTTGCCGTTAACGGCCGAAAACCGTGCTATTTTCGACGCTAGCGGCCAGAAACCATGCGATTTTTGCAGCTGGCGGCCAAAAACCGCCCGATTTTCGCCGCTACCGGACAAAAATAGCGCGATTTTCGCCGCTAACGGCCAAAAACCGTGCGATTTTCGCCGCTAGCGGCCAAAAAGCGATTTTTGCCGTTAACGGCCGAAAACCGCGCTATTTTCGACGCTAGCGGCCAGAAACCAAACGATTTTTGCAGCTGGCGGCCAAAAAAACGCGCGAATTTCGCCGCTACCGGCCAAAAACCGCGCGATTTTTGCCGCTAGCGGCCAAAAACCATGCGATTTTCGCAGCTGGCGGGCAAAAATCGCGATTTTCGCCGCTACCGGCCAAAAATAGCGCGATTTTCGCCGCTAGCGGCCAAAAACCATGCGATTTTCGCAGCTGGCGGGCAAAAATCGCGATTTTCGCCGCTACCGGCCAAAAACCGTGCGATTTTCGCCGCTAGCGGCCAAAAATGGGGCGATTTTTGCCGTTAACGGCCAAAAACCGCGCTATTTTCGACGCTAGCGTCCAGAAACCATGCGATTTTTGCAGCTGGCGGCCAAAAACCGCGCGAATTTCGCCGCTACCTGCCAAAAATCGACCGATTTTCGCCGTTACCGGCCAAAAACCGCGCGATTTTCGCCGCTAGCGGCCAAAAACCATGCGATTTTCGCAGCTGGCGGGCAAAAATCGCGATTTTCGCCGCTACCGGCTAAAAATAGCGCGATTTTCGCCGCTAGCGGCCAAAAATCGTGCAAATTTCGCCGCTAGCGGCCAAAAATCGTGGGAATTTCGCCGCTAGCGGCCAAAAACTATGCGATTTTTGCAGCTGGCGGGCAAAAATAGCGCGATTTTCGCCGCTAGCGGCCAAAAACCATGCGATTTTCGCAGCTGCGATTTTTAGCGGCCAAAAATCGCGATTTTCGCCGCTGCCGGCCAAAAACTGCGATTTTCGCCGCTAGCGGCCAAAAACCATGCGATTTTCGCCGCTAGCGGCCAAAAACCATGCGATTTTCGCCGCTAGCGGCCAAAAATCGCGATTTTCGCCGCTACCGGCCAAAAATAGCGCGATTTTCGCCGCTAGCGGCCAAAAACCGTGCGATTTTCGCCGCTAGCGGCCAAAAATCGGGCGATTTTTGCCGTTAACGGCCGAAAACCGCGCTATTTTCGACGCTAGCGGCCAGAAACCAATGCGATTTTTGCAGCTGGCGGCCAAAAAACGCGCGAATTTCGCCGCTACCAGCCAAAAACCGCGCGATTTTCGCCGCTAGCGGCCAAAAACCATGCGATTTTCGCAGCTGGCGGGCAAAAATCGTGCGATTTTCGCCGCTACCGGCCAAAAATAGCGCGATTTTCGCCGCTAGCGGCCAAAAATCGTGCAAATTTCGCCGCTAGCGGCCAAAAATCGTGGGAATTTCGCCGCTAGCGGCCAGAAACTATGCGATTTTTGCAGCTGGCGGGCAAAAATAGCCGATTTTCGCCGCTACCGGCCAAAAACCGCGCGATTTTCGCCGCTAGCGGCCAAAAACCATGAGATTTTCGCAGCTGGCGGGCAAAAATCGCGATTTTCGCCGCTACCGGCCAAAAATAGCGCGATTTTCGCCGCTAGCGGCCAAAAACCGTGCGATTTTCGCCGCTAGCGGCCAAAAATCGGGCGATTTTTGCCCTTAACGGCCGAAAACCGCGCTATTTTCGACGCTAGCGTCCAGAAACCATGCGATTTTTGCAGCTGGCGCCCAAAAACCGCGCGAATTTCGCCGCTACCTGCCAAAAATCGACCGATTTTCGCCGTTACCGGCCAAAAACCGCGCGATTTTCGCCGCTAGCGGCCAAAAACCATGCGATTTTCGCAGCTGGCGGGCAAAAATCGCGATTTTCGCCGCTACCGGCTAAAAATAGCGCGATTTTCGCCGCTAGCGGCCAAAAATCGTGCAAATTTCGCCGCTAGCAGCCAAAAATCGTGGGAATTTCGCCGCTAGCGGCCAGAAACTATGCGATTTTTGCAGCTGGCGGGCAAAAATAGCGCGATTTTCGCCGCTAGCGGCCAAAAACCATGCGATTTTCGCAGCTGTTGGGCAAAAATCGCGATATTCGCCGCTGCCTTCCAAAAACTGCGATTTTCGCCGCTAGCGGCCAAAAACCATGCGATTTTCGCCGCTAGCGGCCAAAAATCGCGATTTTCGCTGCTACCGGCCAAAAATAGCGCGATTTTCGCCACTAGCGGCCAAAAACCGTGCGATTTTCGACGCTAGCGGCCAAAAATCGTGCGATTTTCGCCGCTAGCGGCCAGAAACTATGCGATTTTTGCAACTGGCGGGCAAAAATAGTGCGATTTTCACCGCCACCGGACAAAAATAGCGCGATTTTCGCAGCTAGCGGCCAAAAATCGGGCGATTTTTGCCGTTAACGGCCGAAAACCGTGCTATTTTCGACGCTAGCGGCCAGAAACCATGCGATTTTTGCAGCTGGCGGCCAAAAACCGCCCGATTTTCGCCGCTACCGGACAAAAATAGCGCGATTTTCGCCGCTAACGGCCAAAAACCGTGCGATTTTCGCCGCTAGCGGCCAAAAATCGGGCGATTTTTGCCGTTAACGGCCGAAAACCGCGCTATTTTCGACGCTAGCGGCCAGAAACCAAACGATTTTTGCAGCTGGCGGCCAAAAAACGCGCGAATTTCGCCGCTACCAGCCAAAAACCGCGCGATTTTTGCCGCTAGCGGCCAAAAACCATGCGATTTTCGCAGCTGGCGGGCAAAAATCGCGATTTTCGCCGCTACCGGCCAAAAATAGCGCGATTTTCGCCGCTAGCGGCCAAAAATCGTGAAAATTTCGCCGCTAGCGGCCAAAAATCGTGGGAATTTCGCCGCTAGCGGCCAGAAACTATGCGATTTTTGCAGCTGGCGGGCAAAAATAGCCGATTTTCGCCGCTACCGGCCAAAAACCGCGCGATTTTCGCCGCTAGCGGCCAAAAACCATGAGATTTTCGCAGCTGGCGGGCAAAAATCGCGATTTTCGCCGCTACCGGCCAAAAATAGCGCGATTTTCGCCGCTAGCGGCCAAAAACCGTGCGATTTTCGCCGCTAGCGGCCAAAAATCGGGCGATTTTTGCCCTTAACGGCCGAAAACCGCGCTATTTTCGACGCTAGCGTCCAGAAACCATGCGATTTTTGCAGCTGGCGCCCAAAAACCGCGCGAATTTCGCCGCTACCTGCCAAAAATCGACCGATTTTCGCCGTTACCGGCCAAAAACCGCGCGATTTTCGCCGCTAGCGGCCAAAAACCATGCGATTTTCGCAGCTGGCGGGCAAAAATCGCGATTTTCGCCGCTACCGGCTAAAAATAGCGCGATTTTCGCCGCTAGCGGCCAAAAATCGTGCAAATTTCGCCGCTAGCGGCCAAAAATCGTGGGAATTTCGCCGCTAGCGGCCAGAAACTATGCGATTTTTGCAGCTGGCGGGCAAAAATAGCGCGATTTTCGCCGCTAGCGGCCAAAAACCATGCGATTTTCGCAGCTGTTGGGCAAAAATCGCGATATTCGCCGCTGCCTTCCAAAAACTGCGATTTTCGCCGCTAGCGGCCAAAAACCATGCGATTTTCGCCGCTAGCGGCCAAAAACTATGCGATTTTCGCCGCTAGCGGCCAAAAATCGCGATTTTCGCTGCTACCGGCCAAAAATAGCGCGATTTTCGCCACTAGCGGCCAAAAACCGTGCGATTTTCGACGCTAGCGGCCAAAAATCGTGCGATTTTCGCCGCTAGCGGCCAGAAACTATGCGATTTTTGCAACTGGCGGGCAAAAATAGTGCGATTTTCGCCGCCACCGGACAAAAATAGCGCGATTTTCGCAGCTAGCGGCCAAAAATCGGGCGATTTTTGCCGTTAACGGCCGAAAACCGTGCTATTTTCGACGCTAGCGGCCAGAAACCATGCGATTTTTGCAGCTGGCGGCCAAAAACCGCCCGATTTTCGCCGCTACCGGACAAAAATAGCGCGATTTTCGCCGCTAACGGCCAAAAACCGTGCGATTTTCGCCGCTAGCGGCCAAAAATCGGGCGATTTTTGCCGTTAACGGCCAAAAACCGCGCTATTTTCGACGCTAGCGGCCAGAAACCAAACGATTTTTGCAGCTGGCGGCCAAAAAAACGCGCGAATTTCGCCGCTACCGGCCAAAAACCGCGCGATTTTTGCCGCTAGCGGCCAAAAACCATGCGATTTTCGCAGCTGGCGGGCAAAAATCGCGATTTTCGCCGCTACCGGCCAAAAATAGCGCGATTTTCGCCGCTAGCGGCCAAAAACCGTGCGATTTTCGCCGCTAGCGGCCAAAAATCGGGCGATTTTTGCCGTTAACGGCCGAAAACCGCGCTATTTTCGACGCTAGCGTCCAGAAACCATGCGATTTTGCAGCTGGCGGCCAAAAACCGCGCGAATTTCGCCGCTACCTGCCAAAAATCGACCGATTTTCGCCGTTACCGGCCAAAAACCGCGCGATTTTCGCCGCTAGCGGCCAAAAACCATGCGATTTTCGCAGCTGGCGGGCAAAAATCGCGATTTTCGCCGCTACCGGCTAAAAATAGCGCGATTTTCGCCGCTAGCGGCCAAAAATCGTGCAAATTTCGCCGCTAGCGGCCAAAAATCGTGGGAATTTCGCCGCTAGCGGCCAGAAACTATGCGATTTTTGCAGCTGGCGGGCAAAAATAGCGCGATTTTCGCCGCTAGCGGCCAAAAACCATGCGATTTTCGCAGCTGTTGGGCAAAAATCGCGATATTCGCCGCTGCCTTCCAAAAACTGCGATTTTCGCCGCTAGCGGCCAAAAACCATGCGATTTTCGCCGCTAGCGGCCAAAAAAATCGCGATTTTCGCTGCTACCGGCCAAAAATAGCGCGATTTTCGCCACTAGCGGCCAAAAACCGTGCGATTTTCGACGCTAGCGGCCAAAAATCGTGCGATTTTCGCCGCTAGCGGCCAGAAACTATGCGATTTTTGCAACTGGCGGGCAAAAATAGTGCGATTTTCACCGCCACCGGACAAAAATAGCGCGATTTTCGCAGCTAGCGGCCAAAAATCGGGCGATTTTTGCCGTTAACGGCCGAAAACCGTGCTATTTTCGACGCTAGCGGCCAGAAACCATGCGATTTTTGCAGCTGGCGGCCAAAAACCGCCCGATTTTCGCCGCTACCGGCCAAAAACCGCGCGATTTTCGCCGCTAGCGGCCAAAAGCCATGCGATTTTCGCAGCTGGCGGGCAAAAATCGCGATTTTCGCCGCTACCGGCCAAAAATAGCGCGATTTTCGCCGCTAGCGGCCAAAAACCGTGCGATTTTCGCCGCTAGCGGCCAGAAACCATGCGATTTTTGCAGCTGGCGGCCAAAAACCGCGCGAATTTCGCCGCTACCTGCCAAAAATCGCCGATTTTCGCCGCTACCGGCCAAAAACCGCGCGATTTTCGCCGCTAGCGGCCAAAAACCATGCGATTTTCGCAGCTGGCGGGCAAAAATAACGCGATTTTCGCCGCTACCGGCCAAAAATAGCGCGATTTTCGCCGCTAGCGGCCAAAAATCGTGCAAATTTCGCCGCTAGCGGCCAAAAATCGTGGGAATTTCGCCGCTAGCGGCCAGAAACTATGCGATTTTTGCAGCTGGCGGGCAAAAATAGCCGATTTTCGCCGCTACCGGCCAAAAACCGCGCGATTTTCGCCGCTAGCGGCCAAAAACTATGAGATTTTCGCAGCTGGCGGGCAAAAATCGCGATTTTCGCCGCTACCGCCAAAAATAGCGCGGCCAAAAATAGCGCGATTTTCGCCGCTAGCGGCCAAAAATCGGGCGATTTTTGCCGTTAACGGCCGAAAACCGCGCTATTTTCGACGCTAGCGTCCAGAAACCATGCGATTTTTGCAGCTGGCGGCCAAAAACCGCGCGAATTTCGCCACTAGCTGCCAAAAATCGACCGATTTTCGCCGCTACCGGCCAAAAACCGCGCGATTTTCGCCGTTAGCAGCCAAAAACCATGCGATTTTCGCAGCTGGCGGGCAAAAATCGCGATTTTCGCCGCTACCGGCCAAAAATAACGCGATTTTCGCCGCTAGCGGCCAAAAACCATGCGATTTTCGCAGCTGGCGGGCAAAAATCGCCATTTTCGCCGCTACCGGCCAAAAACCGTGCGATTTTCGTCGCTAGCGGCCAAAAATCGTGCAAATTTCGCTGCTAGCGGCCAAAAATCGTGCGAATTTCGCCGCTAGCTGCCAAAAATCGTGCGAATTTCGCCGCTAGCGGCCAGAAACTATGCGATTTTTGCAGCTGTCGGGCGAAAATAGCGCGATTTTCGCCGCTACCGGCCAAAAACCGCGCTATTTTCGCCGCTAGCGGCCAAAAACCATGCGATTTTCGCAGCTGGCGGGCAAAAATAGGGCGATTTTCGCCAATACCGGCCAAAAACCGTGCGATTTTCGCCGCTAGCGGCCAAAAATCGTGCGATTTTCGCCGCTAGCGGCCAGAAACTATGCGATTTTTGCAGCTGGCGGACAAAAAGAGCACGATTTTAGCCGCTGCCGGCCAAAAAAACCGCGATTTTCGCCGCTAGCGGCCAAAAACCATGCGATTTTCGCAGCTGGCGGGCAAAAATCGCGATTTTCGCCGATAGCGGCCAAAAACCGTGCGATTTTCGCCGCTAGCGGCCAAAAACTATGCGATTTTCGCAGCTGGCGGGCAAAAATCGTGCAAATTTCGCCGCTAGCGGCCAAAAATCGTGCGAATTTCGCCGCTAGCGGCCAAAAATCGTGCGATTTTCGCCGCTAGCGGCCAGAAACTATGCGATTTTTGCAGCTGGCGGGCAAAAATAGCGCGATTTTCGCCGCTACCGGCCAAAAACCATGCGATTTTCGCCGCTAGCGGCCCAAAAACTATGCGATTTTTGCAGCTGGCGGGCAAAAAGAGCAAGATTTTCGCCGCTACCGGACAAAAATAGCGCGATTTTCGCCGCTAACGGCCAAAAACCGTGCGATTTTCGCCGCTAGCGGCCAAAAATCGGGCGATTTTTGCCGTTAACGGCCGAAAACCGCGCTATTTTCGACGCTAGCGGCCAGAAACCAAACGAGTTTTGCAGCTGGCGGCCAAAAAAACGCGCGAATTTCGCCGCTACCAGCCAAAAACCGCGCGATTTTCGCCGCTAGCGGCCAAAAACCATGCGATTTTCGCAGCTGGCGGGCAAAAATCGCGATTTTCGCCGCTACCGGCCAAAAATAGCGCGATTTTCACCGCTAGCGGCCAAAAATCGTGCAAATTTCGCCGCTAGCGGCCAGAAACTATGCGATTTTTGCAGCTGGCGGGCAAAAATAGCCGATTTTCGCCGCTACCGGCCAAAAACCGCGCGATTTTCGCCGCTAGCGGCCAAAAACCATGAGATTTTCGCAGCTGGCGGGCAAAAATCGCGATTTTCGCCGCTACCGGCCAAAAATAGCGCGATTTTCGCCGCTAGCGGCCAAAAACCGTGCGATTTTCGCCGCTAGCGGCCAAAAAATGGGGCGATTTTTGCCGTTAACGGCCGAAAACCGCGCTATTTTCGACGCTAGCGTCCAGAAACCATGCGATTTTTGCAGCTGGCGCCCAAAAACCGCGCGAATTTCGCCGCTACCTGCCAAAAATCGACCGATTTTCGCCGTTACCGGCCAAAAACCGCGCGATTTTCGCCGCTAGCGGCCAAAAACCATGCGATTTTCGCAGCTGGCGGGCAAAAATCGCGATTTTCGCCGCTACCGGCTAAAAATAGCGCGATTTTCGCCGCTAGCGGCCAAAAATCGTGCAAATTTCGCCGCTAGCGGCCAAAAATCGTGGGAATTTCGCCGCTAGCGGCCAAAAACTATGCGATTTTTGCAGCTGGCGGGCAAAAATAGCGCGATTTTCGCCGCTAGCGGCCAAAAAGCATGCGATTTTCGCAGCTGTTGGGCAAAAATCGCGATATTCGCCGCTGCCTTCCAAAAACTGCGATTTTCGCCGCTAGCGGCCAAAAACCATGCGATTTTCGTCGCTAGCGGCCAAAAATCGCGATTTTCGCTGCTACCGGCCAAAAATAGCGCGATTTTCGCCACTAGCGGCCAAAAACCGTGCGATTTTCGACGCTAGCGGCCAAAAATCGTGCGATTTTCGCCGCTAGCGGCCAGAAACTATGCGATTTTTGCAACTGGCGGGCAAAAATAGTGCGATTTTCGCCGCCACCGGACAAAAATAGCGCGATTTTCGCAGCTAGCGGCCAAAAATCGGGCGATTTTTGCCGTTAACGGCCGAAAACCGTGCTATTTTCGACGCTAGCGGCCAGAAACCATGCGATTTTTGCAGCTGGCGGCCAAAAACCGCCCGATTTTCGCCGCTACCGGACAAAAATAGCGCGATTTTCGCCGCTAACGGCCAAAAACCGTGCGATTTTCGCCGCTAGCGGCCAAAAATCGGGCGATTTTTGCCGTTAACGGCCGAAAACCGCGCTATTTTCGACGCTAGCGGCCAGAAACCAAACGATTTTTGCAGCTTGCGGCCAAAAAACGCGCGAATTTCGCCGCTACCAGCCAAAAACCGCGCGATTTTTGCCGCTAGCGGCCAAAAACCATGCGATTTTCGCAGCTGGCGGGCAAAAATCGCGATTTTCGCCGCTACCGGCCAAAAATAGCGCGATTTTCGCCGCTAGCGGCCAAAAATCGTGCAAATTTCGCCGCTAGCGGCCAAAAATCGTGGGAATTTCGCCGCTAGCGGCCAGAAACTATGCGATTTTTGCAGCTGGCGGGCAAAAATAGCCGATTTTCGCCGCTACCGGCCAAAAACCGCGCGATTTTCGCCGCTAGCGGCCAAAAATCATGAGATTTTCGCAGCTGGCGGGCAAAAATCGCGATTTTCGCCGCTACCGGCCAAAAATAGCGCGATTTTCGCCGCTAGCGGCCAAAAACCGTGCGATTTTCGCCGCTAGCGGCCAAAAATCGGGCGATTTTTGCCGTTAACGGCCGAAAATCGCGCTATTTTCGACGCTAGCGTCCAGAAACCATGCGATTTTTGCAGCTGGCGGCCAAAAACCGCGCGAATTTCGCCGCTACCTGCCAAAAATCGACCGATTTTCGCCGTTACCGGCCAAAAACCGCGCGATTTTCGCCGCTAGCGGCCAAAAACCATGCGATTTTCGCAGCTGGCGGGCAAAAATCGCGATTTTCGCCGCTACCGGCTAAAAATAACGCGATTTTCGCCGCTAGCGGCCAAAAATCGTGCAAATTTCGCCGCTAGCGGCCAAAAATCGTGGGAATTTCGCCGCTAGCGGCCAGAAACTATGCGATTTTTGCAGCTGGCGGGCAAAAATAGCGCGATTTTCGCCGCTAGCGGCCAAAAACCATGCGATTTTCGCAGCTGTTGGGCAAAAATCGCGATATTCGCCGCTGCCTTCCAAAAACTGCGATTTTCGCCGCTAGCGGCCAAAAACCATGCGATTTTCGCCGCTAGCGGCCAAAAACCATGCGATTTTCGCCGCTAGCGGCCAAAAATCGCGATTTTCGCTGCTACCGGCCAAAAATAGCGCGATTTTCGCCACTAGCGGCCAAAAACCGTGCGATTTTCGCCGCTAGCGGCCAAAAAATCGGGCGATTTTTGCCGCTAACGGCCGAAAACCGCGCTATTTTCGACGCTAGCGTCCAGAAACCATGCGATTTTTGCAGCTGGCGGCCAAAAACCGCGCGAATTTCGCCGCTACTCTCCAAAAATCGACCGATTTTCGCCGTTACCGGCCAAAAACCGCGCGATTTTCGCCGCTAGCGGCCAAAAACCATGCGATTTTCGCAGCTGGCGGGCAAAAATCGCGATTTTCGCCGCTACCGGCTAAAAATAACGCGATTTTCGCCGCTAGCGGCCAAAAATCGTGCGAATTTCGCCGCTAGCGGCCAAAAATCGTGCGAATTTCGCCGCTAGCGGCCAAAACTATGCGATTTTTGCAGCTGGCGGGCAAAAATAGCGCGATTTTCGCCGCTAGCGGCCAAAAACCATGCGATTTTCGCAGCTGGCGGGCAAAAATAGCCGATTTTCGCCGCTACCGGCCAAAAACCGCGCGATTTTCGCCGCTAGCGGCCAAAAACCATGCGATTTTCGCAGCTGGCGGGCAAAAATCGCGATTTTCGCCGCTAGCGGCCAAAAATAGCGCGATTTTCGCCGCTAGCGGCCAAAAACCGTGCGATTTTCGCCGCTAGCGGCCAAAAATCGGGCGATTTTTGCCGTTAACGGCCGAAAACCGCGCTATTTTCGACGCTAGCGTCCAGAAACCATGCGATTTTTGCAGCTGGCGGCCAAAAACCGCGCGAATTTCGCCGCTACCGGCCAAAAATCGACCGATTTTCGCCGTTACCGGCCAAAAACCGCGCGATTTTCGCCGCTAGCGGCCAAAAACCATGCGATTTTCGCAGCTGGCGGGCAAAAATCGCGATTTTCGCCGCTACCGGCTAAAAATAGCGCGATTTTCGCCGCTAGCGGCCAAAAATCGTGCAAATTTCGCCGCTAGCGGCCAAAAATCGTGGGAATTTCGCCGCTAGCGGCCAGAAACTATGCGATTTT